>KZ678719.1:0-22364 GCA_003019895.1 Coniella lustricola
CCCCCCACCCTTTTTGATGGATCATCAAGGATTCAATACAAGCTTCACTTACTACAATCCCGAGCCAAAAACAACCGCTAGGCCCAGCTTCTCTGTCCACGAATACCTGGCGCCCCACAGCTGAGGAATGGGAAACAGAAAGATGGCCACGTTCGACAAGACAGAAACCCCCAGATTCACAAGCCACACTGTCTTGGGCTCCATACACGTGCCGGGAATCGTGGGGTACCAAATCTTTTGCATGGGGATGCAGCCGAGGAGGAACACGAGGGTCGCAATGACGGCCCAGACCATGACAAAGATGCCCGTGGCGAGCAGGTAAACTTTGCACGGCGTCGAGAGGTGGAAGATGCGGTAGAACAGCAGCAGCACCGACACTCTGGTCAGGCACAGGTTCCACGCATACATGATTTCGGCGGCGAGCAGCAGCTGCGCCATGGTGACGACGTGGTCGACGCCGATTTGCGAGACGTGGACGCCGAGGCCCTCCGAATACATGGCGGAGATGAAGAAGCCGTCACAGACGAGGTTCCAGCACTATATTTTCAAGAGGAGGCGTGACAGCCCCCAAAAACAGTCAACAATCACGTTTTTGTTCACTCGACGGGCATTTTCCACTGCCGTGCTCTTTCTCTCCCGCCTCCTTCTTGGTTACGACCAAACGACAAAGGGAAAGGCTTCAATTTACCATGGACAGAGCCATTACCCAGTCATCCCACCAATAGCCAATATGCGTTATTCGTCTGCTGGCCAGCCGGAGACCAACGACGACCGTGGCCAGGACAGTCATTGTGGAAAGGACCGCGATCAGCCAGGCCCGCATATCGTTGCCGCCGCCGCCGCCATCTGCCATGGTCGGCGGAGCTCTTTCAGGGTTGTGCGACATCGGTCTGGCTTCAAGCACGACTCCGGCACGGAGAATTGTGCGTATGAGCCAGGGCAGAGGCCCAGGAGAGGCGGGCGATACTTGTCAGACAAGTCTCTTCGATTCTGGACGGAGCGAACCAAGAAACTCAAAGGGACCAATGGGTAATCCAATCCGATCAACAGTCCAAATCAAGGAAACAAGACGAAATCGCTCTTTGCCAGCAAAAACACACAACCAAGCTATTATATTCAGAGACACCCAGGAACAAGATGGATCCCCCCAAAAATTAAGAGGTTCGAAAATGTACCGGGTATGGGAAGACAGGCTCAAGCTGGAACATGAGAATGCCTGGACATGACCCAGAGTCTGCCGGATGCATTGGAGCCAAGGCAACTTTGGAAATGCCAACCTTGGAGAGGTACAACTCTCTTGGTGAAAGTGGGAATGTCGTCAAGATGCTCGTACACGACCACGCGAAAGTGACAGGATGATGGGAACGAGGGAGTTGAAGAAAGAAGAGAAGCAGAACGTGAACACGGGGGTCCTATTCTTCTCTTGTCTGAACGGAATCGGTCGTGGTTTGAAATGCTGCTCCAGTGTTCCGACAGCTCAGCCACACGCGACTTTTGCATAGAGTCCTTCGATTTTGCCTTCTTTTCGCCTTCTCTCTCTCTCTCTCTCTCAGATGTCTCTCGCGCTTCTTTCTTGTTCCTTCTGACCTTCTCTAGTCCGTGTTCCGCCGGCTTTTTGTTCTCCTGCCACTAAGACCACCCCGAGCCGGCCGCAGGTGGAGAAGGCACACGACGGAGAGAAAGACGACTCGGGTCTCGAGGCACATCACTAGGCTTGCCTCTATTAGGCGCGACGATTGTCCCATCACGGCGGAAAGAGCAGGGAAAGATAAGCCTTGGTAGTGGAGCAAGTGGGCAGTTCATCGACGGTTGCGGAAATCTTGACGCAACTGGATGAGCCGTGCGCCTCTTGGTTTCCTCTCTCAAGCGACAGTGAAGTCCCTGCTAAAGTGTGTGGGGGGTTCCCCCCCCTCCCATATGGTGAGCAGAGCTGAACCAATGCCTGTAGGTTGCAAGAGAGAGAGTGAGAGAGGGAGAGAGAGAGAGAAAAAGAGGGTGTGTGCAGTGTCTCAGATTTTGCTTTCTGGGAACAAAGAAAAAACCAACAGGACCCGTACCTACGGCATTGGCGGTCATGTCGATCAGTCACCAGCGTTTTTATTGTCTTGGTTCCCAGAGAAAAGTCCCTGTTGAGCCCTGCAGCAGTCCGATCGTGAGACATGATTGCTCACCTAGGTGCGAGTATTGGTTAGGTAGCGCCTTTGCACACTAGGTACGATATTTGTCCATTCGGAGATACGGACTGGAATGTGAGCGTTATCGTTCCCACACACATTGTGGAAGAGCTGACTATCTGCAAGCCGTGGTTGAGTGTACTTTTAACACAGTTTCCCTGATCCTAGCTGCTGACTTGGATGTTTCCTAGGCATGCAAAGTCAAGCCGTTTGTTCGACGGTATGCCACGACAGCTCGCGGCTCGGCCCAACATGATATCAACAATCTACGCAAGGCAGACAGAGTGCGGCCCTCGAGGCTTGCAGCCAAGCTCTTCCAACAACCGTCTTGGATAGATTGATCCATCACATGTATCTATGACTGTGTGTGACTGGGGAGCAGGTGGACCAATCCAAAGGCATTGATATCGTATCACAGACCGACTGCGCCTACACAGCGCCACCGAGTTACTTTTCAACAAACTCCATAATATGCTTCCCGGCTTCAGCTACAGACTAGCCACGTCCGTTGAACCTTCGGACTGTCTCACTTCTGACAATGTGCCTCAAGACTCTTTGGATGATCAAGGCACGAGAGAAACTCAACGCTGCATCAACCATGGTGACTCGGTCGAAATGAGAAGCGGCAAGATGGCGAAACAAAATTGACAGGTGACAGTCTTGACTTGTATCATGCTCTGGCAGAGGGTATCGAAAAAAAGAAACAGAAAAAAAAAAGAAACAGAAAAGAAAAAAGAAACAAAAGAGTTCGCTATGCGATCAAGGACATATGAAATCGACAGACGCGGCAGCGGATCAACATTCTCCTCCTCCTCAAACTACTCAAACTACCAGAGCCTTCAGCCTTGTGTCTCATATTCGCGACTCAGACGACTTCGTCGGCCCCTTCACGTCTGCTACAGCGTAGGATTTGGCAGAGTAGGATCCTCCACCACAACGCTCGTCACAATCTGCATCTGAATGCCGCCGCTGCTCTCGCCTTGGCCCGGGTTCTGCTCTGTCGAAAATGAGCGCTGGCTGCCGTTTCGATCCCGCAGTCGCCACCATCCGTGATCCTTCTTGGAGTGCCACGACTGGCCACGGGTGTTCCGGTTGCCTGCGTGGCCTTTGCTGAAAGCACCATCATCGTCCATCCCTCCTGCTGCTCCACTTCCACCTTGGACAATGACGATATTGCCGAGCGTACGACCCTCGGGCGTCCGCATGAATGCAAACTTGTCCAAGCCAATCTCAGCGAGACATTCCTTCTTGCAAAACAAGAGAATGCTCGACCACAGCAGGGCGTCCATGAGGCCCGTGGTGCCGAGCAAGGCGCCGCAAACACCCATAAAAGGCACGTTGTTCTCGAGGGCGGGGATGACGGAGCCCAGCATCAGCGGCGTGCCTGTGATGCCGTAGATGCACGGATAGATGAGGAATGCCGGGTGGTGGCCCGAGGGACGCAGACGGGTGCTGCTGCGGTCGTCTTCGTCAAAGTCCTTGTCGTCGTCGTCGGAGCGGCTCAGCGGGTCCTTGTTCCAAGGCATGAGCCGCGACGAGCGGTTCTGCTGCTTGAGCTTGTAGAACATGTAGCCGTAGAGGGCGTAGGTGGCGCTCATGGTGCCGAAGCCCCAGAGGTAGACGGTGAGGCGCCATAGACGGTGCGTTGCGTTGATCCAGCACTACGCAGCGTGGACGAGACGTTAGTACTTGCATCACCGACTTTTCAAAGCAGAAGGTTCTGCAACATGAACACTTGGAATCACGACCACAGTCTCTTCCATGCAAGACTCACCCAGTTGGTTTCTCGGCCCCAGAACGACTCCTCTTGGTAATACATCGGGCCCAGACTCGCCAGGAATATCGACGCGCACCAGATACAGGCACACGCAATGAGCACATCGCGCGTCGTAGCCTTGTACCCACGGATGATGCCCAAGTAACTGAAAACGGAAATGATAAACAGGAATCCACTCGTGGTCAGACACCCAAAGCTTACAAACCAGCCCTGGCTGCTGCAGATTCTCGACGGCGTGACGATGCCATCGACCTTGAGCCAATAGCTGTTGTGCAGGTATGTGGCTGAGAGAAATGTATCGGCGGCGAGAAGGTTGTAGATGAGGAGTAGGAGAGGGTTCGGGGGCCTTTCTCCGCCGCGGGGTCTGACTGAAGAAACAGCAGGAGGAGGACACGCAGCGGATAAGGAGGACTGCTGGCGGTGATCGCGGTGGTGGTGAGAAGGGCGCTGACGCGTTGCCAGCGTGTTCTTTGGCTCGATTCCCGGCTGCGGGACGCTGGAGGCGTATGTCGACGCTTCGGTGCCAGCTGCTGTTCCTGTTTCTGATGTTGCGGCTTCGCTTGCTGGGTTTGGCGATGTTGTTGCTGGTATCGTGGCGGCGGCGCTGGCTCCTTTCTTGGCCAGTCGTGTCTGATAATAGTGAGCCTCCGAGAGGCCCAAGCTGAGGTCGATGGGGGTGTGTTCGACAAGGGCACCGGATGAAGGGGCTTCGCCACCGGCGGCATATTGGTATTCACTCTTCTGATGTTGTTGCTGTTCTTGCTGGTACCGTTTCTGGTACTGTGCGTCCCTGACTTTCCATCGCAGGAGGATACAGGTAATGTGAACGAGAAGAAAGCCTGTCGATAGGAGAGAGATGGTTCCTGTCACGAGCATGGCCACCAGGCTGGCCCTGACGCTCGCCGGCAGTGGCGAGACAGAGTCAAAGTTGGAGCTCATGGCCTCGTCGTATTTGTCCGACGCTCGACGAGCGGCCGACGGACAGAGCGCTATGAGGAACGTGATCAAGAATAATTTGGAAAACAAAGCAGCAAATCGGAGCTCTTGGAATCGTCGCTGCCCATGGCTCGTTTCTCGATAGTGGCCCTCGAAAGTGAGCCCCTGGAGTTCCAGCTGGTCGGTCGGTCGGTGGTGAGTGGCGGTATATACTCAGACGTGAAGATCGTTATTCAATAAGCACATCAAGATCGAGCACACAGCGGCCCCAGCAAAACCAACAGACACCTCGCGAAGAACAAAGAAAACAAAAATCTGCCGGCGTCAACCTATATCGCCATGTGTAGGTTCAGGGAGGTCGGATTGTTGGAGAAGCAGCGCACTCTCTCTCTCTCTCTCTCTCTCTCTCTCTCAGCCGAAACTCGCTTGCAGTGTAGAACTTGTTGCGTGTGCGAGAGTCAAGGACAACAAGGCCTTGGTCAAGCAGCAGCCGACGCTCATCACTATGTGCGAACACCCCGTGCCCAGAAGACCCAGGTTTGCGAGGGCTAGTGTTTGATAAAGGGGTCCGACACTCCTCGTTCCGACTGTGGCTCCCAAGCATGGCCCTGACCTGGGGTCCACCGTTGCTGCTCTTGCGACCAGTGGAAGATGCCGTTGAGACTTTATTGAACGTGTGTCGGCAAGGCTAGCCCGTTTCCAAGTATCAACGACTCATGGGGATGGCAAGACGATCACCATCATGCTGACCCCCTTGCTGCTTGGGTTGCGACAAGAGTACCTCGACACGGGGCCGGTTCTGTCGTGTACCGTGTATAACATGTACAGTATACGCCTCCCTGCTGTGTGCGAGCCATTCACCAGACCATGTAGAATCCTGAGCCTATACTACTACTCTGGTACCTCATCTTGCCGACAGTGTTCCGTCTTGTCGGGTCCGAACCGACATCACTTGCACAATGGCCCTGACAGAAAGCAATGCCGCGTGCTGCGTGCAACATCGGAGTTTTTACCAAGGCCATGTGCCTGGCCAAGTGGCCATGGAAGCTCTCGACGGAACTTACCGATACTGGTAAAGCCCGGCCAGCAAAGAAGCAACAGAATGGAAAAGAAAAAAAAAGAAAGGAAGTGCCGTCTTGACTTTTGTCTACGCAGGACTGGAACTGTTCGTGGCAATGGCATGCATGGGGAGGCAAGGATTTGTTGCTGGCATAAGATTTATGGAATCTCGGTTGCACAAGCAAGTGACCCCCCCCCCTTCTTTGCTTGCACAACACCCGTCCAGTCCGCCAATGTCTTGTCACTGACTCGGATGAGACTGGGAAAAGCCTTGGAAACCCGCCAGGGAAAGAAGAAGGAAAATCTTCTTGACCTGTCACGGGTCTTCCCGCTAGACCTCTGCTCGGGCTTTGGTGACAACCTGACAGCTAGGACAGGTTGATCCCTTCTCTGGAAATCAACCTGGCTCTAAGGCACGCGGTAATTATAGTAGTACCAAGTATGCAATCCTACGCAACGACTGGCCATCAAGCGGGCCTCTTGTGTTCTCCTCCTTGCGCAATCAAATTTGACAGTGAGTCAAGGCGTTGGTAGTAGCACATAGTATCCCCAGTCCCACTCGGAATGTAACGTCGCGAACTGGAAAGCAGCCGGGCATTTCTTTCCTCTGGCTCGTCCTCTGTCTCCTTCTCATCCTCCTCCTGTTCTGTCTTGTTTCGAAGCTTCATTCTTGCTGTTTGCATTATGTCACTGTTATCGTTGAGTGCCACTGAGCACGACGCTGATGGTACACCTGCGGTGCTTTGAATGCGAGTCTGACCACTGCAGCTTGCCATAACCTACATGACGCAAATTCGGACTATCAAAAGCACCAGAAAGTGCCGGTATTCGGTGGACTTGAATATAAACAAGACTGCATGGCAGACTCCAAAAAAAAAAAAAAAAAAAAAAAAAAAAAAAAAAAAACCACCGTATACTATATAGCCCATCTCGCGATGCCTACATCACAGCCACGAAGAGAGACCGATTTCGTCTTACTACTTCTCGAGTCTCAATAATTGCAACCAGGCCAGAATAAACATGCAAAACTGAATGCCCCTTCAGAAGTACTTTGAATGCAGTCTCTTTGGTAGCACTTGGTCCTAAATAATGCTTGGTATACCGCCCGCCATACAAGATGCGACAACGCTAGCATGACATCTGCCAATAGTCAAACGCACTATGTAGATGGGTCCCCCATGTCTAGCGAAAAAAGTATAATCCTTCTGCTTGAGACGACGGGCCCGGCAGGACTTCTACAATTTCAACTTCCGAGTCAACAAGGCATTACGACTCGAGGGATCAATATCGCAGCGCATGATCGTCACCGACATTTTGCATCCTTCTTCCCACGACAGCAAGCCACCAAGAGACCTCTCAATGCCAAGGAGTCAAAGAACACGCCATCAGCAACGCAGAGACACCGCCGCCACTGCTGTACCTGACTACCACGCACGTGCGTAAAGCAACTCGCACCAGTCACTGGACTTATAACAGTGCACTGTTGATTGGTCCCTGGGCGTGGACGAATATGCCCCATTCTGCAATATCATCGTGTCAGTGCTCCCCAAGACCATCGACATGCCGTGAGACATCGTTGGATTTGTCTGGTACGCTGCACCTCACAGCGTCTACACTTGTCCACGTGTGTGTATATAGTACTGTGTATATATGCTTTTCACCCCTGTCATGTCACCCTGCGTCAACTGCCCCTGCGTTGTCAAGTGCCCCTGCGATCGTCACCTGCAATAAACTGCCAGGAAGCCCAACTACAAACCACCCAATCACTGCAATCCCATCAGCCTCGTACGATCATGACATACTTGCATCAGCACGCTCGTCGCACTTCTGAACCACACCAGTACTGATCGATGCCACGTCCGCGAACAGGCACACTGCAAGCGGGGATGGAAGTCAGGACCCGCCTGCGGACTGCCATACGGTCAAGGGAGATATTGCCTAGTCGAGTAACTTTGAGCGTTTGTCTCCAGGGATACTCCATGAAACCAGCGAGCTTATCTCCACAAATAATGTTGTTGGAAAGACCAAATCTGAATTGGCATCTTTGACAGAAGGGCTGATGGGGGGGTTCCAGCACATTTCGCACGCTTATCGGCTCGCGATGGCCGAGGATAGCATTTCTGGTGCTTGCGGGCATTGAACGGCGCTCCTAGATCACCTGTGAGTACTATACATTGCTTGTACAGGACGTGGGGATTGATCATGTGATCACCCAAGAACACGAGCATCACTTCTAGGTCTCAGCAAACACAACAGGCTCTAGCTGAAAGAGTCGTCACGGTGTGAATGCACGGACTTGTGATCCAGGGTTGTTCTTTTGATATACCTCACCAGCATAACGCTCGATACCTCTGCTGTTGGGAGGTTTCGGCCATACAAAGTCCCACGCCACGCGCGATGACAATTGATTATATCTGGAGGTCACCATTCGTCAGCTCAATTTAAGGCTGCAACTGATTCCTCGCAGCTCGCTTGACGATTTAAGGTTTGAGTTGGCAGCTTTCACTGTCCCAAATTTCCACGTCCCCCTTATGGTATTGCCAGCAATACGAGAGCACATCGTCAAGACAAATGGAGGCATGGACCATTCTCTTGGAACCATTGGTATTGCCATTGATACATGGTTGATGGCGCATGAACATTAGCCAATTATTGCTTCATCACACACCATCGAGCACAATGATAGGAACTCGACTAGTGTAGTCCCAAAGTTGCGAGTTTGATGTCGTCCGGGTCTGAGTTTTGACAATGATACCATTCACCTGTTACAAAACAGCAGACCTCATTCACCGCCACACAGTATATAAGAGGTAGCCGCTTTGCATGGACCCTACCAGTAGGAGTGTTTGTATTCGCCTTTTCTTGTCGTACTTGTATTGGTCTCATCTTCCGAGCTTTGCTCGCCCCTTTCCCCCCCCCCCTCGCCCCTCAGGACTAGCTCCTTTAGCACGTGAAACGACATGGCCATGGCCAGGGCCGGCGAGGCCAGCATGGCCGGCATCTAGGTCTCCAATATATAATCATTCAAACAGGCGACCAACAAAACAAACGCAATCCAACTCATCTTACACGACTACCTATCGGTTATATACTGTAAAACACTTCAGTTTCAGCTTGGGTGTTGAACGCCAAATTGTACAATCATATGGTACACCGCTCTACCCATCCTATCTCTCCCAACGCCTCACAGCTTCGGCCCAGCCTTGGTCCTAGCAGCCTTCTCCTTATCTCTCAGCATCCGTCGGAGGATCTTGCCACTCGGGCTTTTCGGAATAACATCAATGAACTCAATACCGCCCTTGATCCACTTGTATGGAGCCTTGTGCTCCTCGACGTGCTTGAGGATGGCGCGGACAACCTCTGCCTCGGGCTTGTTGGAGAATGCGGATGCCTTGACGACGAATGCCTTGGGGACTTCACCGGCGCGGTCGTCAGGGACTTGAATCACGGCGCAGTCTGCCACGGCGGGGTGGGAGAGAAGGTGGGCTTCGAGCTCTGCCGGGGCGACTTGATGACCTGGTTGGAGAAGTATGGTGTTAGTTTGGCGGTTGTGATGATTGACAAGTCGAGAGGGAGATGCCAGATTCGTCGATGTATGTGTGCGTGTAGTGACTCACCCTTAACCTTGATGAGTTCCTTGATGCGGTCAACAATGACAACATGCTCATTTCCAGATGGCGCCAAAGTCACGATCGCCTCGTCGCCCGTCTTGACCCAACGGCCGTCATTGTCGTATACAAACGTCTCGCTGGTAGCCTTCTCGTTGTGGTAGTAGCCCAGCGCCGCAGAAGGAGTTTGTATCCACAGCTCGCCAGGCACATCGTACGTGGTGACTTCTTTTCCGTCTATTCCAATGATCTTGGCTTTGGTTGCTGGGCATATGGAGCCAGATGACTTTGCCATGATGTCGTGTTCGCTGCTAGAGACAGCCACAGTAGCCGTTTCCGTCATTCCTGGACACATTCAGTAAGCGACTAATGTTTGCTGAGGGCTCCGAACACAACAGCCTTACCGTAGCCCTGGCCTACTCGCCATGTTGGGAACATTGCGTTCAAGTCCGCAATTGTTTCCTCGCCTAGTGGTGCCGCCCCAGAGAAAACCATTCGGACGCTGCTCAGGTCATATTTGCTGCACTCTTCAGCGTTTCTAGTCAAACTGATCAAGATTGGTGGAACCTGGGCAGCGGTCATCAGTAAACAACGATACTGGCAGGCCAGCAACAAATGAAAGTAAGACGTACAAGGTACAGCTGTTCCAGCTTATGTTTTTGAATAGCAGCCAACAATGTCGGCATTTCATACTTGGGCAGCACAATCACCTCGTCTCCGCGCCAGGTATTGGCATGAGCCATCAGTACGAGGCCATAGATATGGCTAAAGGGTAGTAGTCCCAGAGCAGCCTGCGTAACAACACCGTACTTTTTTCTCGCGTAGCTCTCGTGGACGACGTACTGCATGGTATTCGCAATCACGTTCCGGTGAGAAATCATGACAGCTTTGGGTAGTCCCGAGGTGCCGCTTGAATAGCAGAGGAAAGCAACTTGACGTTCGCCCTGGCCCTTGGTCCAGCTCAGCTCATCGAGCTTGTCTACCTTCTCGCCCTCTGCGATCAAGTCGTCGATACCGAGAAAGCCGCCAGGACTCTTGTAGCCCGGCAAATCTATCAGCCATATCTTGTCATTGGGGATGCCGGCAGCCTTGGCAGCCTCAAGACCGACCTGCACTTGCGCAGTGCCAAGGAAGAGGACCTTGGCGCCCGAGGATTTGAGTTGGTGAGTGAGTTCCTGTGCGGAGTAGGCGGCATTTGCTGGAGTGACGATGCCATTGAGGCGGTGGATGGCTGAGGCCACCATAGAGTAATCAATCTACCAATCAGAAGCAGAGCCAGAGTCAGTCAATGCAAAACCCCGCCAAAAGTGACGGCAGCATGTCGAAGAATCTGTGTGTCGCAGAAGAAACGTGGCCGCCACATTTGAGAATTCAGTTGTGCACACCAACAGCCATGACATTACCGCCACAGTCAGCCACGGCAGCAGAGGAGGCTAAAACGGCCACAAATGGACATACCGAATTGAAGGAGAACATGCACGCGACCTTGTCCCATTCAGTCTCCTCGTTGGGCTGCCAGCCCAGCCGTTTCGAGATCGCGCGAGCAAGAGCTTCCCGTCGTGACGCAATCTGGCTATACGTGCGGGTTTTGTCGGTGAGACCGCAAGTGAATGGGTTTCTGCTTTTGACGACGGGGTGGCGGCCATATTTGTCATTGGCAATGAATTCATACAGAGGAATGTTGTCAGGAGGGTCTTTGAGAACACTTAAGGTCAGCACCAGCGCGTTCGAGCACGGTTTCAGCTGTTTCTTCGCGTCGCAAGACACTTACCAAAGGGCAGCTTCGGGACCCAGCTCGGTGCTTCAAAGACCATTTTCGGTATCTGTTCAGTAGTAAGAATGTCTGGTTTCAAGTTTGGGGCTGTAGGGGGGTTGCATTGGCTGCTCGAAATGGCGTACTCCTGACAGCAGAATCCGGCTATAAGTAGGAAAATGAGCCTCGACGTTGGCAACCTGATGACGGAAGCAAGGAAAGGAGGGAGCGAGCCCGTCGGCCACATGGCCAAAGTGGCTAACGAGTCAAGGTCGCGGTGTCAACAGCCCCAGACCTCGGCAAGCCTCTGCAGGGCGAAGCGCGCCTTAGCATATTACCAACAGAACCAACCGCACTGCCGGAAGCCCATCGTAGCGCAAGGTGCCATCGCTGGTGCTGCGGTTATGCCCCGCGCCCCACCTGCCCACGACCCCTGACAATCGGCGTGGGGAACGGGACCCCGGAGTGATGGCGCCAAGATAGCGTGCTCCATCAAGCCAATCCCGGGGGGGCCAGCGTTCACCAGCTGCTTACGTACGCACCTTGCAAGTCATTCAGGGGAGCAGTAAATCGCTACAGCGCGACCCTGATCCCTGTAACCCAAACCTTCGGCACTGTCAGCAGCCAACTCAATTGAGCTCAGGCATTGTTAGTGGCCTTTCGGAGCCGCTTCGTCACACGAGCAGCGCGAGGTTCTAACAAGGCGGTTGATATTCTTATCTCCGTAGGCCTAATGTTTGACGACGTGTCGATAGATTTGATGAATCTGGTGTTTGGAAATCAAGCAATTGTTGCAATGTTGTGCTTGTCTTGAGTACAAACAGCACGCACCTTGCCATGGCACACACACGCATATACATATTTGTATATATAGAATATATATATATATACATATATACATACACCTGAGCTTGCTGTCTCCCACTTCCTTCTGCCCAGTACTGGTTGGATCTCCCTCAACGCGATGGAGTATGAACACACATTCCGGAGGTCGATCTCCTCTTTGGCAGTCTAGAAGAAGCTGCCCAATCCCTGGCTCTACTATTACGGTGGTGGACATAGCGGCTCACCATGACTGTCATGACGACGGCTTACTTGCTCAAGGGCTATGGATCTTAATTGTCAATGAAGACACGCATGGTCAAGCAAAGAAACAGCTTGACCTCAGGTGGACTTCCAAAGTCTCATCTCTATGCCTGAGAACTGACCTCGCAGCTGAACACCTGCTCTGACAGTACTATCACCATGAATTGAAGCCGTGGATTGGTTGTCAGGCTATTTCGGACCCAAAAAGTCATCAGCTGGACAAATCACCGACTTCTTCACCGGCGAGCAAATCGGTCTGCTGATAATTAGTAGCCACATCATTTACTCTCTTCCAGTGTTTAGCATCAGGCTCACGATATCCTCTCAAGACTGTCCGTTGAAGCCGTACCTTTCAAACGAGTACGACAGCCTGGTCCTTCATTCTTATATATAACGCACAGACAGCATCACTCGAGGCTCTTGCTTCATCAATATCATTATACATGCAGAGCGAGACAACGTCGCATTTATTACGTCTGGTAGCCTGAAGATGACCGCGGCCTGGGACAATTCAAGCCACAGTTCTTGTGTGTTATCCGGCTATCGAGCGAAGATGTCTCGCTCGCTCTTGGGTGATTCCTGAGTGAGATTGATTATGATTTGCGCGCATCAGAGCAAATTGAACCCTCCTCAAGTGCCAATTTGTTGTGAATGCAACATCTCCTCGCGTCGCAAGAGTCTTGTCGTGATCGTGCTGTCTCTCATCGTCGCGAATGGTTCTGCTGATATAAGACTTTGGTGCCCTGCGCCGTGCTACTTTCCTTCTGCGTCACTCCTTCCTTCGAATCACCTCCCGTCTTCGACCAGGCCAGCAGCAGCAGCCACAAGGATAAATTATCATGTATTGTTCCCGCAGCCACGGCTTTTACATCTTTTCCTGGTGCTCAAATGCCCCGTGTCCTCCTCCCTTGTCTCCGCTTCCATGCTCGGGTCGTCTCTCTCCTCTCTTTTCCTATTCGGGTCTTCTTCCTTCTTCCTGGTCTCCTCTCGTCTTCCCGCCGGGTCTCCTTGCAAGTCACCGGCCTCTCATCTCCTTGTCTCCAGGTTTTGAACCACTTCAGCCGCTGTTTCGTCAATCACAAACCTCATTCGGACCTGCAATCAAGAAGTCTCGGGAGTCAGCTGCTCGTTCCGGACTCTTCTGAGCCAGCTCAAGGCCAACTCAAACACGATTTGAAATCTGTTGGTCCACTGATCTGATCGCATTACCGCTCTTTTAATTTCCTCTTCTGTCTGCCGGTGGACTCTGGGCTGAGGTTTGAAACTCGTTGGGTGGCACTCTATCGGTCATTTATAATCTGCGTCTCATCTCGCCCTGTGTTGAAGCCGAGCCTCGACACGGTTCCTCAGGAACGCTTGCAATCGCTGTCTCTCGTCGCTGCCTCTTGGCCATCACCTCACCAGCGGCCAATTGAGCCACGCACTTCAGAGCCATATTCCACTCGCCAAGATCGCCCTTGATCTTCCTGTTTCTTTGCTTCGAAGCAGAGTTTCGAGTCCATCATGCCTTCTCAGAGTCTCAAGAGGGAGCGTTCTTTGTCACCCAGTCCTGAAGCAAAGAGACATTGTGGGGCCTCCCTCGCCGCCGTTTCCAGTTCTCTCTCAACTCTTAGTGATGTCGCTTCAGATGACACCTCTGGATGTTCTGGGGCTTTCCGACTACCGCCCAAATTTCCCTGGGCCTTCAACCTGCAAAGCATCTGCGACTCTCAAGAGTATTACCGCGCCCACGAAAGTGGGACATATCACAAAGACCATCTTGTCCGGGGCATTCGAAGCAGTGGCTACATGGAGCTGCGTGATTGTGTTTGGCAGGACGGTATCATCACTTGCGTGTAAGCTTCCAAAGCCCTCCTTCACTGTCATAGGGTGCAATGCTAATTTCCACGATAGTGGCGGAAATCACTACGCAGGAATCGATCCGGAAACCAACAAGGCCATACCAGATCCGCAAAACCGCGTGAAGAAACTTCAAGTCCGCAAAGACGCTGTGCCCGGGAGCGCCAAGTACTGGTTCAACACCATGAATCAGCAGAAGGCCATCGTGGCTGTCATGGGTGCGTGTTTGACATTTGTGCAAAAAAGTGAAGATATTATCCATGCTAACGGAAAATAATCAGACAATCAGCATACCAGCTGGAAAGCTGGTCACATTGACCTCTCCTCCATCCCAGTCAGTGAAGATGACAGACCTAAAGTCTTTGGCATCATTCTCGGCGCTTACATGATCACTGCCATCTGGCAAGAAATGGTCAAGCCACATCCCAAGCTCACATCCTACCCAGTTTGGAAGGTCAAATTACAACGCATTGGCACAGAGACTCCAGCATGGTCAAAAGACTTGAGCGATGACACTCGGCCCACCGAAACCTACACTACTTTCCCCGAACAAGCATGCCCAGCCTGCAGCAAGCCCAGCCCTCAGATCTTCCAGAATTACCCTTGGATCTGCCTCAATTACGACTGTCGAGACTTCTTTTGTGTCGATGGCCAGAAGCTTGATGGCAATGAGGAAGGACTACTATATACCAAGGAATTTGTTAGCTGGAAGAGACCACTACCCGATAACCTTACCTTGCCAGTCTGGCGCTCACCTCTTCCCAATGCAGACAATTCAATGTCTGGCACCGAGGAGTCTCAATTCTCTGGCATGGTTTGCCCGAAGTGTGGCTGCTGCAGTCGACGAAAGCATTGGCGCGGCTGGGTCTGCGAGAATGGAAGCTGTGACTTTGAGCTGTCGGCTTTATTTCGTCCTGTGTCCATAGATCACATTGACAAGGAAATCATTGCCCAGCAACGGAAGCTTCAGCATGACCAGGTGACTTATATTCAAAAGGAACAATTTGTGGAAAAAGTCAATCACCAGGTCAACGGCTTCAGCGTTACCACGTACATGATCAAGGACAAGCACGGCAAGCTGATTGGAAGTCTGGTTCACTCACGACCCGACCAAGATGTGCAGAGGTCTGAGAATGGTGCCAACGCTTTGTTTGATGAGCTTCAGGACTCCCCAGATCTTCACCTACAAAGAAATGCAGCCATCCACCCTGGCGGTGAGTTTACTTGTTATTAACAGAGGATAACAACAGAACTAACATGGCTTCCAGGACCGCGAGAAATACTGTGCAGGCACTTCTCTGCCAATTTCGTAAGTCCAGGCTCAGTACCTTCTTGTTCTACTACCAAAACTCTAACCCGATCTAGGGCGTTGCCTACAAGTTCAAAGTTGATGTGCCGAACCGCCATTTCCAGAAGGCTCCAGATGTCGTGCTGAAGGCCATGGCAATGCTGACTTTCTACGGGCGCCAGGCTGTTGAGAGCACACAAAAAATTATTCACCAAGGCCAGTATGTGCATGTTGACAGGTCTGACATTATGAAGCCTTGGAAAGACTATAATGAAGAGCTGCTCCTTGGGTACTTTGAGAACAACAAAATCAGAGTAAGATGTCAATGATCTTCAGACTACCACGTAGATGGTAGCTAACAAAATCATGCAGTGGCACGACGACGGCGAAGAACAGCTCGACGGCACAGTCACGACGATATCTTGCGGCTCTCCAGCGACCATGGGGCTGCGCCTCCGAGACGGCCGCAACATGATCCTAAGGGTGCAGCTTCGTCATGGCGATTCCGTTACCATGTGTGGCACACAACTACAGGCTCTCTCTGAGGTCAGTTGCTTGGCCTATAGAATTTATTTTCCCGCTCTTGTACTGATAAATGAATAGCACGAAGTTGTTCCTCACGGCATTCGGCGCTTTGCTCTGACTGGAAGAACAATCAACATTGATCACTACCAAGATGAGCAGCTTCGCAACGAGATGAGAGAAGCCAGCAAAATCCCCGCCCGTGCCCACGACTTCAAGTTCCAAAATGTTGGCCCTTGCTCCCAAACCAGCACCGAGTAGTTGTGCCATCTCAAAATGACCTTCATCATACCTGACCTCGAAACTTTTTGAAACTCACATTGACTATTGCGACAGCTACATCTATTACTTTGGGCCTATTTGGATGGGCTTTGTCTGTCGTTCGAACCGAGTTCTTGGTATGTCACAGTCAGCTTCAGCAGGTCGAAAACAACGCCCACTATTACGCATTGCAGTTTTCATCAGCAATATCTTGAGACTTGGCCATATCAAAAAGGCACATCAGGTTTGTTATCTCTCTCTAATTATGTCACTGTATATGTTTGGCACACTTTCAATTCATGTGACTGACTAGGAGATTTCAGCTGCTGTGAGAGGGCATTTTATTTGATTTAATTTGCTGGCTTTGGCTTCGGTTTTCTTGCAAAATTTTGCTTTTTCTTTTTGGCTTGCAGAGCCGAGCCATGCGAGGCTGAGCTGGGCATTTATTTGGAAGTTTGTTAAATTTTGATGAAACAACTTGAACACTTGACAAGTCAAGATTGCACAAATGAACAATTTTGGAGGTTTGAGAAGAATGTTACGATCATACCGCAGAAACCCATCTAGTAGACTCAATGAGTGGAACAGTACTGCGTTCTCGTATTGAGCTACGTAAACTTATTGTGACTTGGTTCCCGACACTAGCAGCACGACGCTCCCAAGCTGACGACGTAGATCTTCCTTTTCGACATCGTGGGTGTCCTCAACTTCGCCCCATTTGCGGGTTTGCCAATCTACCTCGAGACTTGCAGCCCTCGCGGCTTCTTCGATGCCATACTTTCTCTTGCTTGCAGGACCCTGTGCAGACAGCAGCTCACGAGCCGGTCGTCCAGCTGCACCCTCACTCCACTCTACCAGCAGTCTGACAGCCCCGAGCAGACTCTTGCTAGCCAAGACACCTCTTTCCAGGGCAGCAAGCTCCCACGCGTCCAATCCCATGATCCAGCCCTGGATGACCTCTCTCACGCCCTCCTGCTGGCGCTTTGGCATAATACTTCCTTCATCAAGAACAGGCTCAATCTGGACACCCGGCCAGACGCGGGTGCTGAGATATCCTATAATACCGCGAGCAGTGCGCTCTTGCACTTCACGAAGGGTCTCCTCACCCTCTGCCGGTGGGTCCAGGGGCGGCGGCGCCCAGCACAATAGTGAATCGGTGTCGAGGTATCGGAGGACCATGGTCGTGATACTTGTCCGGATCGGGGCAAAATCAGCGTCCGAGGAGTTTGCGGCGTCGTCTGCTGCTATGTCGACGGCGCGGCAAATTATAGAGGTCAGAGGGATGAGATGTTGTTTTGTTGCGTCTTGCGCGGATGTGAGGAGGTCCCACTCGAGGGCCAGAGCGTGTGCGAGAAGGGGCTTGGTCATTGGAACATTGACAATTTCTTTGGTCGTTGGGTGCCGCAGCGGGCGAGAGTCGAGGTAGATCTGGTAGAAGCCTATCGATCAAAAGAAAAGAGAAGGGTTTGTTAGCAAGCCAGCCAGCAAGCATGGATGGATGCATCATCAACAGCAGCTCGATGCGACAAGAGCAAGACCGAAAAAAAAAACGTACCTTCAGCCTCCTTCACGTAGACATGTTGCCAGAAGCGCCTCTTGAGCGGCGTGGTGGACTTGCCAGCACCTTCGGCTTTCCGGATCTCCTTAGCGTTGCGCAGCAGCTCGGCTTGCTTGCGCCTCCTCGCGATCTTGGCATAGGGGTGCTCTGCTGCTGGCTGTGGTGCCTCTGGAGGAGGGCCGACTGCTGAGAAGGGCGAGACGTCGGCGGCATTGGGTGCCGAGGAGTGCAGCGCGCGCTGGTGGGCGTTGCTCACTACCGATGGCAGGAGGGTGGTGGAGGAGGGTCTGGAGCGGATGAGGGCGTTGGCGATGAGCTTTCCGGCGCTGGCGCGTGTCGCGAGGCTTGAGGCAGCCATGGTTGCGGATGGGCTTGGTCGACTTGCGACTAATCGTGCTCGGGAAGGACTTGGCGCAAATGAATGGCAAGAGGTGTGCTGAGGAATCCTCGTCGCCCAATGCAAACGCACACAAGACTGCAAATAGGGCGTGCTTGGTGTTCCAACGACGGACCCGGGACTAGGCGTGTTGGATGTTGTGGAATCGAGTGGTCAAACTCTGGAAAAAGTTCCAGACGTCAGTTCTGCCCTGCGAGATTTCGGAGGTCCAAGTGGGGCCGTTCGGGCTCTAGTATGGGGGCCAAGGGCCTGGTGGGAAGGACCCGCTGTGGGATGTGACATCCCCCAGCGTTTTGAACGCAACTCGACACGATGGGAAGGAGCGGCTACCTCTGGTCATATGACTTGCGCATCCTTCACGTCCAGACATCTGCTCTGGACGGCTGATGTGCACTACTACAATGTTTGCTCCTTTGGAGACCATCGGTCGCAATCGCTACGCAGGCTCGACTCTTGATCATCAACATCGGGCAAACAGCAAACGGCAAACAACGCATTCAGCTTTCCAGACGCGTATTGATTGCATCGCTGTGGGAAAAAAAGATCCAGCAAACAAAACAGAAGCAAAAAAAAAACATAAGCAAAGCCGTCATTTCCCATCCGACACGGACCACTCCGTCGTTACGCGGATGTTGCCGTGGACATGATTGAGCCCCGATTCAAGCTGTGCCGTGTCCATGGTCGCCAAGTCTGCGTTCCCTTGTCGTGATGGCGCCATGTCTTCACGATCCGACTCGTTCAAGTCCATCCAGCCGTTTTTGCTGAAGCGGCTGCTCCTGGACATGATGGCTGACTTGCTGTCGGCCCTACTCATGGCCGTCTTGTTGGTGAGTTGCTGCAGACCGTAGCTGGCGCCGGCGGTTCCGGTGATTTGGCGGCTGGAGCCCGTCATGGAGAAGCCGGGCAGGTAGCGGCTGATGAGCGGGCGCATCGTCGACAGCGAGGCGATGACGACGCCAGTAAGCAATTCTGCGGTCGTCCACGCAATCACAGACACGGAGTCCCACGACACATCTCCACCGGTTTCGTCTGAGTTGAGGGTTCCCCGGAGGATAGAGACAATACACGTGCTATTGTACAATGTCAGCTGAGTGTGATTCTTGCCAAGCTGGCGACAAACACGACAGGAATCGACGTGGTAACTGACAAGAAGCCCAGAGAAAAGATTCCCATCACGGCGTATTTGGTCCGTTTGGGCAGCGAAAGACGCCAAATCGTCGGCAGAGGCAGCAGCAAGATGATGAAATCCGTCACAATGTTTCCCACAATGTTCATGGTTCGTGTCACGTTTATAGACTGGCATGTGCCTTCCACCGTCGAGTCCCACGACCGTTCGACGGGGACACAAGCGAATATCTGGACAAAGACTTGGGCGCCCTGCCATCCGGCGATGAGGCACATGACGACAATGTTGAATATCTTGAGACCGTGCCAAGATGTCGAACGGATGATTCGGTAGAATTGGAAGAACAATGTCAACTTGAGGAATACAAGAGCAATGTTATAAATCACAAGGCCAAGCCACAAGTCCTGCCAACACAGCAAAATCACCATCAGTACATGGATCTATTTGTTCACACGATCCATCATCTCGGACATCTCAACTGACCTTCAAGAATGCCGGCAGCACCGACGAAGGTATCTCATCCATGTGAGACCCGAGTCCGGTGCTTATGCTGTGGAAGTTGGATACTGTGACCGCTATCAAACAAGCCTATGTGGAGGAAAACAGAGTTCATTCATCAGCAACACGCAACGCCGAGCAGAATCCGGTATCCCGAATGGTTCGACTCACCCAAGATGCGACGGCGAAGTAGTCGTCGAGCCATATTTGCTTCAATACGCATCTGCGTGTGTACAGTCGAAGTGCGACACTGATGGTTCCGAGGACAATGGCAATAATGGCCACGGCCATGAGCCCACTGGAGTTTCCGCCTGGCTGCATCTTGTCGACAGTTCAAGATGCGTTCCGGTCGCGCCGGCGGTGGCGCTTTCAAGGTGACGAACGGATGGCCTGATTAGCCGTGTTTCAATATCGCAGGTTCCCCAAAGATTTCATGTTCGCCAGTCCAGACAGCCTTTTTTGAGCAGGTAGCATTGGGTTATAACCCAAAGGAACGATGGGGCACTGGCTGTCTACAAATAGAACCCACAGCCAGTTGCAATACTGTCCCCTGGCAATCTTTACGCACCTGGGGCCCTCCCTGTTATTGGCTTGCACCAGGTGGACAAGAAGGAGTCTGGATGAAATTTTGGGAAAATTGGATCTGTTGGGTTTGGGCCAATTTGCCAAGCTGGAAAGAACGCGTGCTAGAGCTCGCCGGCATGCAGGCACCGGGAGACTGGGAGGGAAGTATGTGCGTCCCTTGTCGTCTCGCACTCTCTTCAAGGTACCGGCGGTAGTCCTGTTTTCAATGTGAGGGTGGCGTTTTCAACCGGTAGCCCTTGCATGAGAATCGCAGGTGGTGTTTCCCCGCGCTCTCTTCTCCGGTGGCTCATGCAGGACAGCTGTGGGAGCTAGCCGAAGGCTGCTCAGTCTACTCTGCGTGTGTCTTGTTGGAGTGCTGTGCACTTGGTCTGCTCCCACGGAGGCTTGCACCGAAGCAGCTCCTCGGTAAATAGGCCATGAATCGTAACCCTGGATGTGACGAGTGCCGACAGTTCTATGCAGTGGGAGGGTTACTCGTACTCAAGCTTCATTGCAACTCTATGGGGAGTGGGACACGCGTTTCAGCTATTAACCAGAACCGGCCATCCCAAGAGCAGCATATTTCTTGCGCTGCACTAGGCATGATGCCGCTGCACGTCGATGCGTCGAGCAGAAGTTGGTCCTCTAGACTAATAAGAAAGAGAGGAAAAATGCGGGAACTCGCTAGAGTCTCCCCGAAGCAGTGGTCCCTGCAAGTGGCGCATGAATGACAAGGGCAGCCAGCGGACTACGACCCCAGGGGAGTGTGAGGCCCCGAGAAAGCCGCACACAAACGTTTCTCTGACCTCTATTAGTTGTCCTCTGCTGGGGGTCTGTGTGGGCAACCGAGATCGCCGAACCAAGCCTTTTGGGTGGTGGAAACTCAAGTGCGTGGTGCCCTGGTTTCGGTCTTCGTCGCAGACACGGGAAATGTTTATGCTCCCAGTGCGCTCATTGCGTACATGGCACGGGTTGGCCGTGCAAGCAAGTCCCAAGATTCTGATACCGCTGGAGTCAACATGTGACGGAAGAATCTATGACTTGGTTTGCGAAACAGTTGTTTACGGGGCTTCCGATCAGAACAGTCTTTTTTATATCATGCCAACCCGCCCAAGGCAAGGCCGAGACGAATTTCGAGACGGGGCTATTCAACACAGCAGAATCTGCGGTGAAAGAGCTCAGGACTACGCCCATGCTTCGCTACGTTTCTTTGCTTGGCGGCGCGCAAGTCCATGGCCATTCCTTCGAAAGGTCCACCGATACTTGGTGTGTGCTGCCTGGCTCGGCTCCAGGTGCACCCACGTAAGCTTGTGCGTAGCCGAGTGGAAGACATGGCATACAAGCAGACCTGCACATTTCATTTTGAATTCACCACCAGCTTGGGGCTGTGATATCGTCATACCAAGTCAGACATGTCGGGAGTAGTACAAAGGCTGTGCAGTCTTATACCCGACTGGGCCCTATTAGACGATGGTCTCACTCCACTCTCGAGGCTAGTCGTGGCTCCAAAGGCGGCAACCCGCTAAGAGCGCCACCAGAACTGCGTTGAATCTTTTCTGGTCCGATGCTTATTATACGGGGAGCGGGACAAGGCAAAGCTGAAATACCGGCGAGGTTGATTGTCCACGCTCGCGACTATCGAGGCGCCCCTGACCTTGGCCTCGCAGCAAAGTGTCGAGTCTACGATAGGGTATGTGTTGTGGGTGGCGTACAATGTGGATTCTGTGCGTGAGAAGAGAAAAGGAGCTGACAATCAGGGTACAATTTTTTGTGCTCGCCAGTCTAGAGCCTTAGCAGCAAACCTTATTCATCATGTTGTTAGACAACGCCAAGACTGCAAGGTCGTATAGAAATTGGTGAAAACTGAATGGCTGCCACATATCTCCTTTTTTTTTCTTTTTTTTTTTTTTCCCCTTCC
>KZ678720.1:0-22283 GCA_003019895.1 Coniella lustricola
AAAAAAAAAAAAAAAGGCCGAGAAGGGGACGAGCCCCCGAGTCATAATCTCGTGAGAAGAAGAGAAGATAAAAACAAAATCGCTATGACAGTTTGTTTGATATTCCTTTCCAATTTCCCATAACACAAAGAAAACTCAAGATGACAAACAAAGTGCGCGGCATCTTTGCATCATATGATTGTGGCCCTGCACAAGAATGCTATAAGAAAATAAATAAAAAAAAAAAAAACTCCCCGCAAAAAGACCCCGATGAGGTGAATGATAAAAAAGGGCAACATGTTGAAGATGTTGTTGAATTGAGTGGCGGCAGTGCTTGCATATATGCAGGTGCCTATTAAAAGAACATCTGCACTGAGCAGAGCAAAGCAAACCCCAAATCATGCTCTTAAGCTGTCATTCCAAGCCAAAGTCGGCCGCTAATGATGCACTCGGCTTAACGCGTGTGGCCCGCATCGCTGATCTCCTTTTCGGCAACCAGCGAAATAACTCTGGATAGGGTGTGGACCACTTCGGTTTTGTTTCAGAGCATCAATCATTGCGCTATGCGCAGCCAGGAGATAATTGATTGCAAAGTGGAAAGAGAGAGAAGGGTGTCGAGCTTTCGAGATAGGGCTGACCTAACGTTTCACGGTCGTTGATGGTGGAGTGTCTGACTCAGTCCGACTTGACCACTTACAAGTGGTGTGGAGTCTGAGAGATTGCACTGGCAAGCCAGTGTGGTGAAATTGCTGATCGATCGAGCACTCTGTATACGTTCCAAGCCGGCGTCTTCTTGAAGCGGACCGGAGCCGGAAGGCCAAGCTATTCTGCAGTGGTGTATGAAGGGCGTGGCATTGCTAGTACTAGCGCGCGCGCGATCCCGGTCAAAGCAAACCCGAGGCTCCGCTGGGACGTGCTCCTTCAGAACACTGCCATGCGTGATCAATGTAAAGACGCCGCAAGTCTCAATTCGCATAGTGCAGGTCTTGCAACTGATTGCTTGACCCAAGCGAGAATAGAAGAGAATCTTGTGCGGCAGTAGTAGTAGTTGTTGTTGTTGGGGGGGAGACCGGTAGCAAATTGCGAAAGCGTAAACTTTGTAGCGCAGTCTCGGTATTCCCGCGATCGTCGTTCAATAAGTCGCTAGCTCCAGGGGACTTTGACTATTCTCCAACGGACAACCTCAGCAGCCTCCACACACGCGATACATGTGTGGCGCACTGCATGCCGATCGAAGGAGGTCAACGAAGGTACACGGACGATGCATGCTTGCGTATAATTGCAAATGCTTCAACCCCATTGTCGCATCATCATGACGTTCGACTTGAGGTGGCCTTTGGTCGTGCAGAGGCAGTGGATGGCCTGTCCGGAGAGGATGCAATGCTGTGAAGCGATGCGAGACACGACATGTGTGGGTACACATGTGTGTGGTTGTGGTGTTTGTTGTTGTGATGTTGTGGATCTGGATCTGGAAAATGGACGCCATTGAGGATATGCTAGGCAGCATGGCTCACTCAAGACTTGAAGAATGTGGTCATCTCATTCATCGGTAGCCGGTGACTCTGGCACACTTGTCGCAGTAGAAGATGCCGGTTCCAACGGGTACCATGCCGTACATGCTGGGCGAGTCCGTCGACGTCATCTCAGCTTCACGGGCACAACGCATGCAGCGGATGATCTCAATGCTGGCAACAGGTCGGTCCAGGCTAACACGCACGGAGCTGGTGGAAGAGAAGTCGGAGTCTGAGGACGAGTAGGACGACGCTGAGGAGGAGCTGCTGAAAGACTTCTTGGGGGGTCTGGTGGAACCCATCATGGCTGTAGTTGTGTGGTGTTGTGGTAGCAGGCACTGCGGGCCGCTATTTGGTGGGTGGCTTTGCAAGGCGAGTATAAAAGTCAGGTCAACAGTGCTGGTGACGGGCGATGGCTGATGACGGGTGGTTGGTGGCTGGTCTGAGAATTGATTGAGCCAGGTGGTGTTGTGTATGGACTGGGCGCAGCAGTAGGTTGATGTATTTGCAGAGACAGCAGGATGTCTGTCTACTATGTAGTCGTAATCGAGAATGGTCCTTGGAATAAGTGGGAAGCAAGCCAGAAGCCGGCAGAGAAACTGGTGTGGGAGAAGGGGGGCCGAGAAGGTCTTATGGATCGAGAGCTTTGGTGTGCATCCAGATACCAGAACGAAGACAAGGGAGATCGGCAGTCGAGTGACCAAACTGGGCGGGGCACAGTCTGTCGACCCAGGTACGTACATGGGCACGGCATGGCAAGGCCTTGGTGCGGCCCCTGTCCCTGTCGTGCTTCAGGAGCTAGTGAAGGTAGGTACGTATTTGTGGGCTGCGAGTGTCGAGGTACGTACTCGCAGCCCCGCTTCTGGATATGTGCATATTGGGATTTTGCTGTTACTCACTGCGGACCCACTTGTCTGCAAAGTGTACATACAGCGGCATTTTGAGTACAGAGACACGGAGCTAACGTTTTCAAGCAGAGCAGGCAAGCAATAAGGGTGTTGTAGTTTTCTAAATCGCGCAATGTGCACCTGTACATGCTGCTGCGTCTTGACTGCATCGTAACCGTCTACTCGACACATTTGCAAGTACTCGGTAGGCGGGACAGAAGATACCCCGGTACCTCCAGTCCCAGCAGATATGCAAGTAGACCGTGTGGGTGCCAGCTTGCCTCTAACGAGTGCACCCCGCCAGGGGTGTTTATATCAGACCAGGTGGATGAGGACCTTCAGGGCTCCTATAACTACGTAAATACCGAGGTACTTCGCCCACAGGGACCATTGCACTCAGGTTATTTCCGAACAGCGAGAAACCGCGCCAAGTCAGAGTAACCGCTTCTTTTCTGCCGTGCTTCGCTGCCTAGCAGTGCCAGCAGCCCAACCCCACAAGCGGCTTGGTCCTTGGCTGGCTCATTGCACACCCTCGGGGTGGATGCGGCTCAGGCTTTTGCTTGTCCCGATGGTGGTGCATGGTTTTTTGACATGTCTGGACCTCTGGACCCTTTCCTTTCGATGGAGAAGCCCTTGAAGCCCTTGAGGCTCAGGGCTGGGTGGATCGCTGGCCAGTATTCTATTCTTTGCTGACTGTGTGCGTGTGTGTGTGTGTGTGTTTTGAGCAGAAGCGAGGTAACCCCCTTTTTTTACTTCTCACAGTCAGCCTTTCGTTGCGCTTCAGCGAGTCTGGACAAGGGCAGACTGGATGGGATGATGCTTGTCGGGGCGTGGTGGCTGTAATCGTCCGCGGCACGACGGAAGCGTGGCATCGATATTGAAAATAGATGGACCAACCCTGGATTGCGGAAAACGGGCTTGCCTGACGGGCTGGTGCCCATCGGAGCACGCGTAACCAAACAACCCACACCCCCAGCGGCAGAGCATTTGCAGGTTTCATCTTGTCAGTGCTCTGCCCGCCGATTCGTGGGACGCGCAACAGCAGCACACGACCAAGCAGAGAACTGCACTGGCATAGTAACAAGCTATCGGAGATATCAAAGACAGCTCAGCCGAGCGTCTCGAGCGCCCATTGGGCAAGACGACTGTCGCCCTGGAACATCGGCAAGATCCTGCCCAAAAGAGGGAGGCAGCACGAGAGCTGCTGTGGGCTGCTTGGCTGTGTGTGGCTGTCCTTTGTCTTGCGTGGTCCCCAGACGGAATCGCAAGCTCAGCAGCGCCCGGTCTGACAGCTCAGAGTGGCGAGCGTTGGGCATTGCCAGACTGCCTCACCCACCGAGACAGATCCAACAAAACCGTAATTTTGGAATCGCCTGGCAGAATCCTCAGGGCGGCTAGATGGGACTTGCAGAGATAGCCAGCACTGCGGTTACGCGAAAGTGCGAGAACAGCAGAGAGCTCGAGCAACACTGACCAGCAAGACAAAAGCACACAAACTCCACTCGGGCTGCTGCTGATGGCTGCTGGAAGATTCCCCCCCCATCCGTCAGGTTGCTATTTTCTCCCTCATCGCCCTCGTTCCTCGGGGTCTTCGAGATTGCGGGCCCAGCCGGGCAACAGACAGAGCGCAGCACCGGGCGTTCCGCTATCATTCGCCATCAGCCACGGCACATTGCAAATGTATACATATCTGAATACATACATATATACATACAGAACATTGCAACGGAACGCCCGGGAAGAAGCCTTGAGGTTGGTCCATTCTCTCTTCTCCTTTCCCCAGTCCAGCCCAGCCCTAACCGACATCCAGCTCGGACGAGGGGATAAACGTGCGGAAATAGGGGATTTTATTTCTCCTACTTTCTAAAGTACATCCCTCTCAGTTTGTCTCCATGGATTGCCAGCCACAGGCTCTGGTCATTGCGCTCCATGGTAGTGGTGGTCTAGACGGTCTGGAGACTTAGTAGCAAAAGAGCCTCGACATTCGTGGGCTATCAGACCACCGGCCTCCAATTTCTCTCGCATCAACTCCTTTCCCTCACCTCCTTCTTCCACCGACACCTGACGAAGGTGTGTGCAACCCACATCCATACATACATACAATCCCCGCTTGGGGTCTTGTTGTGGCTACTGATGCAGTCGAGTAAGTATCTCGCTTCTAGCCCAGGAGATTGAGGTCTGCTCTAAGCCAGAATGAGGAGAGAAGAGTTTTGGGTGTGCTGCTTGCTGACTACACACATTTGCACTGTTGCGTCCATGTTTGAAACGGTGGGGAAACTGGAGAAAAAAAAGGGTCGGCCGGGGGTGTGCTGGGTGTGTACTATAGTAGGTCTCTGGTGGCCCAGTCCAGAACCTCTGATCCGCACTCAAAATCCAGATCCGCGGGACCCCTGATGCGCCCATGGAGAGAGGAGAGATAGAGAGAAGAGGAAGAAAAAAAAAATAGACAAGAAAAGAAAAACGGGTCGGGAGCAAGCTAGGAAGTGACCGACTTGACTTGGCCTGACTGACTAAAATGTGCCTGTGCAAAATAAAAGGTTGATTCTCGGGCCACCAAGCCCGCCTCGTCGTCCTTGAATGAACAAAGAGAGTGGGACAAAAGGGTTGGTTTCGCGTAAAAGAGACACTGCTGGACAAACCACAGAAGCGCAAAATCCGCAAACGGCTCTTGGCTGCTAGCCTCCATCGAATCACATCGGGGCTTGGGCCTCTCCAAGGGCCTGCCATATATGCAAGAAAGCAGTAATACTTTTTTGCATACAGACATAAGCACAATCGTACTCATTATGGATCTTGTCTTGCGGAGCAACTGACATCCGTCGCAAGAGGGTTGCGCCTCAATCGCCTGCGCCATGAACTAGCAGCAGTAGCGCTTGAGAGGATTCACTCATTTTATCAAGGTATCTGTGCCACACCTTTACTGGCCGGCTGCCAAGCTGCGGAATGCCACCCACACATACACACACGCAAACACGGCCAGTTTGGCAGCTGACTCGACGTGACTTGGACCGACCTTCATTTCTGAGTCTTGCTCACGGGGCCATATTTTTGAGTTTCGAACCCTTTTTTCTTCCCAGCCTGGTGGAAGCGAAAGCCACACCATGGATGGGGGCCCGCATCGAGCTTGGTGGTAGCCAGGCTTTTCTGCTGCACATATACTTTGGGGCCAAGCGTGCACCATATCAATTAGAAACAATCCGACACACCCTCGTGCCAGACACAAACTCGGGTTGGTTTCTATCAAGGGCATTGCTGCTGCTGCTGCTGCTGCTGCTGCAATTCGATGCCTTCTTTCTACACCAACCAGTAACCAAGCAAGCCAGTTTTCACTGTTGGCTATATGCATACGCCCTATGCCTTCAGCACGGTGGTGGTCGTATAGGGCACGCAGGACGTCAAGCATGTCTGGCAAATGCAATCTGCAGAACCCTACCACCAAATAAAAAGAGAGCATAAGAAAGTGATGATGATCTTTACCTAGAGGAGAACGTCAACCCCGTTCAACCCAGGGCCCAGACTCCGGGAATCCACGAATAACATAACATAGGAGAGAGCTTCTTTCGCATTAGGAGGAGGGAAGGCATGAAGCACATATCATCATCTTTTTTTTCCTTCCTTGTTGTCCTCACCGCATCGAGATTGCTGGCGGACGCTGCTCCTCAGTGATGAATCGAAGCTGGGAAACACCAGTTGGAAGCCCGCCTGGATAGGAGACTTATACTGTACTGCAATGTACTGCACTGTACTGAACACTCGATCACAGGAGAGGAAGAGAACCGATCAGGTGCGATGGTGCATGCACCTGCTGATTGCATTGCACTGGTGCGAAGGGGGAGTGGGGGTTTCCAAAGTGTCCATTCGAATCCATAAACTATCGCGGGTATCGTGGTTGTTGTTGTTGTCGTCGTCGTTGTTGCTGCTGTTACCGCTGATCGGCAACCTGAGTGTTCCTTTCAGAACAAGAAGCACGGAAATAACATTCGATCACCACTACAACTTCTCGATGCTCAGCCTTCTTCTCCCTCGCCCACGCTACCGAGCACGAGGTGCCTTGTGTGGGAAACGAAAATGTGTGACTTGCTTTCCTTCCGGGTCTGTCACACCGCACAAAAGCCGCGGTGCATCCAACGAACGAACGGGACATCATTTTCCGAGAGATGCCAAATCAAAGTGTCAAATCTATCAAATCACTACTAGCGGTTTTTGCGATCAAGATCGACTGTGGGATGAAGTGATCGACGTGACTATGGAAATTAGAGGGAAACATTGGTTGAACCCACCTAAACCTGCCAGCCATGCAAGCCAAATAAATATGCACTTAGACACTAGGTGTTTTATCAGGAGGGAGAGAAGGAAGAAAAATTAAAGGTACAATTGGAATCGTTGGAACAACATGTTTTTTTTGTGTGTTTTTTCTTTCTCGACAAGCGAAAGGGAGACGGAGACGCATCAACAACGCTGGCAACAATTGTGGGCGGGTTTTGGGGGGCCCAGGCAGGTCCAGGCCGGGCTGAAGAATGGATGTTTTTTTTTTCTGTTCACTTTCGGTTGTTTATTATTATCTTTTTTTGGTTTCCCTGTGAAACCGTCCCTTTCTTCGATGTCGTGTCGATGGCGACAAGGGGGGACAAAACGACGTCGTCAAATCCACCGACTAGACCCCCCAGCTACGTAGCCATCGCCATGCACAACCACACCACAAACACTCAAATGCCAATAACGCATTGATAGAGTAGAGTAGTTTGAACAAGTGGCCGTGGTGTGGGTGCCTGGCGCCGTTCTTGTCGAGCACAGCAAGTTTGGGCTTGGCTTATTCGAGAATGTTGGTTTGACGGGTTTGACGGGCTTGACGGGCTTGACGGGCTTGACGGGCTTGACGGGTCATCGGTCGTACAGTAGGTTGTGCAATGGTGTGAAAAGCATGTTTTGACCTCAACCAAGCAAGTGCTGTTGAACCTTGATCTTAACCTGATCGTTCAATTTCTTGGAGGCCAGGTGGTAGGCAATTGGGGGCTATTTTTCTTGGCTGGCTTAGTTGTTTGCTTGTTTACTTACTTGCTTACTTGCCTCCTGCATAGAGCTATGTAAATGTCCAGATACACATCTATTCAGTCGTACAACCAACATTGAACCAAGCGCTGCTGAGTTCAGTTGACTTTTGACACGCCAGCTGGTCCAGCTCCGCGCCAGCGGGAAAGGGAAAGTATATTATCAAATATTCAACACAAGCCTCGTTCCTCGCTCGTCAGAGAAAAGAGGCGCACGGCTGAGCTATTGACAAGATTCGCTACAAGAATAGCGGGTGTCTGTTCCGTGAGATAACATGACCATCGAAATAGAAAGCTTATTGCAAGTACGTATCCAAGTGAATATGAATGTAAGCAGCAATTCAGCAATCACGATGCGATCCAAGCAGGAACAGCGTAGCAGTAGCAACAACATCAACCTCAACAACATCAATCAGGATCAAATTGGGACGGGGGATGGTTTCTTGAGAGTGGAGTATGGCCGATGCATTTCGGGCAGGAGGCCACAGCGGCCGTGTCGAGCGAGGCCATCATCAACGATCGCACCGCCGCAGGCACGATGTGCAGGCAGCTTAGCGTGTAGGGCCTTTTCCACTGCAACAGCCCAGCAACAGCTCCGTTATAGTGGTCCGGACGAAAGAATGCCGCTGCGCTGGCTGGCTGGTCGGGTTGTTCATTTGACTGTCGCTAGCGCTTCTGTTTGCGGGGGCTTGAGGGGCTTGGAGGGGCTGCTGAGGGCTTGCTGGGGGGAGGGCCGCTATCAACAGGGGGCAGCAGCGCCCTACAGCACCCCCCTCCGCCAAGCCATGTTTGTCGATGTGTTTTGATTAGTGAGCCAGTGTCACTGATGGTGCCGCGTGTTTTCGATGGCCAGATGGCGCTACCGAGTTTTGCAAGTCTCGGTTTTGCTTCTATCACTTTTGACTTGCCGGCGTGGTGGGGCCGTCTTTGCACATGGCGTTCCATTACGCCGCGACACGAGTGCTGGATCGCGAAAACGCACCCATCGGGCGTGGGTCAGTTGTGTTTCTGGTCCGAAGTGCTTGGACGGCTTGGACGGCTTGGACGGCTTGCAAGGAGAAGAGACACCAGCCCAGTGCTGCGCAAAGATAAGCCGAAAGCATAATCGAAAGCGGCTGGCGGCTGGCTGACCAAGCTGTGGCAGTGACAGGCCGACTGGAGGCGAGGCTTAACCTTGGGCGGCTACTGCCAAGCGAGCCAAGCAGGCCGTGATAAGTCTTCCGTGCAGTCCGCGGCGTGGCGGTGGCAGACTGACACTTTGAAGGAGATGCAGAGGCTGAAGCATCCGTCCCGACAAGGGAGCATCCCAGAGCGTCGACGGCCCAAGTGAGCCAGCATGCACGTAAGCCGTACAGCCAGCTGATTCTTCCTTGTGCACATCCTCCGCCACGTGCCTGGGGCAACGGAAAGCTCCAAAGCGTGTTTAATGGAGCAGTGCTTGGTCTAGAACAGCTTGGTGGTTTGGCAGCGTGGAGAAGCGACAGTGAGAGTGAGCTTGGGGTCCTTGCCTGGTTGCTGGCTGCCATCGCTATACCGAAGGGCTGTTGATATGTCAGCACCTCAGCCCGCCTGGATTGCAATAAAACGCAATCAGCTGTGCTTCCCGTCCATCCCAACTGGCAACGCCCCATTGAGCGCCCAGCACTTTCCCTATGCTACATACTCCGTCCTCTGTTTCGCCACCCTCCTGCCCTGGCACGAACGGGCAGCAGCTGGGCTGGCTGGCTGCCTGCTTCCCATCTCAGAAGCCACGCGCGATCGAAGATGGCATTTTGCATCGGCGTACATGGCATTCTCCCAAATCTCGATCCCCCCCCTAGACCCCTGTCACGCAATCCTGCAGTGGGGCATCTTGCTCCCTCCTCTCCTTCCTCCCTTGTGCTTGTCCTTCTCCTGCTGCACACCAAAACGCCGGCTGATGCTTGATCCAACCCCGAGCCCGGCTCCGACCAGCAATTCGGCCGTGCAGCCCACGATCACGATGCCTCTCGCTTGCCCGTGTTTCGTTCTGCTCCTCTCCTGCGCCCAAGAGCCATGGCAGTGAAGCCATTGTCCGTCGACATCGTCTGATCGATCATGCGCGCGTATATTTGACCAAGCGATGCCTGCACCATGTTCTGATGGCTGCTGTGCTGGAGGTAAGCTTGTCATGGATCCTGGACCCGCAATCTGCTCGAGTTTCTCTGACAAGCGCCGCCAGCACCGCACATCGAGATGCACAGGACAGCTGCCAGGTTTCAGAATTGATTGGCATTCATGGCCGATGATTGACGGTTACACCACTCAGCTGCTACTGCGCAACGGCCCGTCCATGACACCGAGAGCTCGTCAGACACTGACGTCTTCTTTCTCACATGGCACACAACTCCGAGAGCCAGCTCACAGCCTGTTGGCGTCATTCATGCCAGTGGCAAGGCGTGTCTTGTGGGCGCGTTGATCAATAGCAGACGGCCAGGGGCCCGAGACAGAGCGGTGGAACAGCCGGGCTGATCTCCCACGTTCTCCGGCTGGCCGATCTCGATGCACCGAGTACGGTCCGAAGAAAGCGCCCGTCCGGTGGCCCTAGCAAGTCGTCGCGCATCGGTTGTCTTGGCTGTCTGGCTGTTGAAGTAGGCAAGCTCCGCTCTTGTTGCCAATGGTCTGCAAAAGCCGTGGCTCGGCTCCGATGGTCTTGCGCTTCCGAGGTAGGCATAGTCTGGCGACAAACCGTTTGAGCTACTCTTGACAACTGACTTGTGTAGGCACACACCAGACAGGGTTTGGCCATGGACTTAAATTAGCCAAACGCCGACGCAGCCAAAACGCCGACGCGCTCACAGACGACTCAAGCCATGACACAGTCCACGCCAACCATCTAGTGTCTTGAGAGTGCTATTTAGTCTCTTCCACGAGGCTGCATTGGGGGCTTGAAGGCTTTGCTGTTCTCTGCGTCTTCGCCGACTGCTGCTGGTGTGCGAGCAGGCCATCTTCATCTTACTCATCAATCGCTACCGAGTCATTCGGCAGTGCTGACTTGATGCGCTAGTCGAACGTGTAGAAAACTATTACTTGACTTGACAGTCTGATCCAAACAGAGCCAGTTGTCGGACGGATTCTAAAACTTCTCGCCGGGCACCAAATCAGGGTCCGTCAAAAGCTGCTGCATTTGGTCCTTTTGCTATCTGTGGATGGCTTAAGAATTGATCCAAGTCATCTCTGGGCTGCAATTTTCACCACACTGCTGCTTGTCACAGTCTCGTTGCAAATCAAATCGGATGCTTGATACAGAGATTCGACTCAAATCGATGACGATTTGGCAGACTGTGGAGATCCTCTTCCGATTCTCTTGGTAGATGCTTCTGTTCAATTCGAGGGCATTTATACGAGCATTTGCTCGCAAGGCTAGACCGGAAGAGAATCGCTCAATGCAAACCTTTGTCTTGACCATTGGTCTGATGCCGTCCAATCACCGCGCGAAAACAAACTCTGAACACAATTTATACATATAGCTGCTCACCCGAGCAAGGCACAAGCAAACGCCTAGGAACTAATTGCGCGACTTGCTCGCGATGTAACATGCAGCCTCACGAAATCGAGAGTCTTTTTCTTGAACCTCCCGACTGCGGCGGTCTCGCCCCACAGCACTAGCGCCAGGAAATGAACACTGTCAAGACTGGCATGAAACAAGGACGTCTGCATGATTATGAGCTGCGAATATACGTTTGTTTGTTCACCAGCCTACCACTTCATTATCTTTGAGTCGATGCAACAGTGTTCGATCATTTTGTCAACAGACGCCATGTCAGTGAATGCTTTCAAATGTGACTACTCCGGAACATCAAGGAGCACATCTCCTGGTAGCCATCTTGACATGTCGGTCAACACGGTGCTTGGTAAAGTTTGAGAAAGATATGCTTAACGTCCCAGGTATAGTGGACGCGGCGTGCTCATCCCTTTTGGAAAGCTCCTCGCCTCACATATATGAGACCTAGTTTGAACCTAGTGCTTCTTTGGCTTGTTAGCCTTGCCTGACATGAGAAGCACTCGTTCTCACAATGGAGAAGTCGAAATCTTCAAAGTCGGCTGCCCTATGGCGCAAACTTCCCACGTCTCTGGGTGTCAATGCCGGATTGCACCCCTTTTTTTTTGTTCAAAAAAAATTCAACTTCCCCTTGAGCCTTAAAAATGACTTACAATGACCCTCAACAGGAACGAGATGGTCCCCGAGTTGCCCGAAACAGCATTGTCCAGGTCTAAGGGTCCCGTCAAGCTCGTCTCGCTCTTATAAAGTGGATTCAAGGACCCATATTTCCTAATCGGGCATTCACAAGGCTGAGTTCAGGACCGGGTCAGGATGGGGCAGATTCCATTTCACCGCAATCTAGATGAGCAAATACAGACGAGCAGCAGAATCGGAGTTACTGCCTCATCCTCCAGACTTTCATCCTCGCCCTACAAACCCTATTGGCCCTTGATGTAAGGATTAGCTTGTGACTCCGCCCGCATGGATGAGAAGCTATCCGCAGCGCCACATCCGCGAACCTAAATCAAAACACCAGTCGCTGGCGCCAAAGTCCACTCTATCCACTGGCCCATGTGGATTCTGTTTCTGTGTTTTGCTGTTTCACTAACAACAGCCCGCTCTTTGGCACCGGTATATTGCCTTTTGATGGTAACACCAGGTACGATTCTGCAGGCCCTGAATGGGCCTGAATGAGGCCAAGAGGATCTTGATTATTGAATTCGCTGGTTTTAGCATGCTGGAACAAAGCAACCGTGGTCTCTTTGGATATCTTGCCGATACTTGCTGTACCGTGTGAAATAAAAGTAGTTGAGTACTATGTCTGTGACGCCGGGGACGAGTTTCCAGGCGACGACTCCAATTTAGAAGAAGGTGTTGCTCCACCATGGAAGTGTGTATATACGTATACAAAGTCTCTCTGTGCGTGTTGCTCAATATGTATATGTGTACGTGCCTGTAGTCTTAGGCATCAAGTGAGATGAGGGAAGTGTGCCTTGCCCTTTATAAATAGGGTGGAAGGTACTTGGGTGAAGGGAGATGGCAGGGGAGGAGGAGATCAGTGAGCGTTTGCAGGGTGGTCTTGGAACAGACTTGGCTAGGCTGGGTTCTGGCTATCTGTGGGAACTTATGTGTGTATATCATATGCACCTATACGACAAGGGAGAGTAGAGAATGGATGATAAAAATGGAATGAAAGGCCAGGAATGGGATAGCCTTTCAATTTGTCCTTCGTTTTTGGATAACATGCCCACTGTATCATGCCGATATGGTGTATTGTGATATTGTTTGGTAGGATGGGGTTGATGCTATATTGATTCTGAAGAATGGTGTGTCTCAAGGATGGTGAAAATTGGACAAGAGGAGATTTGACGCAATAGTGATGATATGCTGGCTTGTTGATGTCAGGTCGACTGGTGGCTGGTTGACCTCATGACATGATAAGAAGATGTCTGAACTGGAGACGAGGCAAAGGAAGACATACACATGTGAGGGCTCACGCATACACGTAAATTCATCTAGCTATACATGCGGATAGACAGACATGCACGCTCAAGGATGACTCACTGGCTTCCCTTGATACAGTAGTTGGGCAGTTGGGCACTTGAGACTATGATACGGGGAGATGCTGGCGCATTGTCCGCACTTGGATTGATCTTGAGTGTATTCAGATCTCATTCGACTATAGAAATACTGTGGTGGGTTATGTTCCAAAATCAAAAGGCTTACAAAAATGAACTTCAGTTTGGCAATCCATATAATTAATGTTGGTTCGACTCACAGATGTGAGATCGGATTCATGGCAATACTATTGCGGAGTGACTTCCAAAGCCAGTAGGTCTTGAGCACTGGGCATCGATCGGTGTCTGACTGAATACATAGGACACGAGGAATATGAGTCTGTTTTATATTGATATACTCCCACGTTCTCTGCTGTTCGATGGGAACTGGATGGTTTCCACAATCTCATACTATGAGTTCATGCTGTGCTACAATGAACATATGAGACGAGGTATGATGCTAATTTTTGTTTGGGGGGGGTGGGGGAAGAAGGAAAAAAGGGATTCTATAGTTGTTGGCAATGTCGTTTCTCAAGGTGAATGTGAAAGACACACGACTAGACAAATACATTATTATGTCACATGAATCGCTTCGCCGCCCATCATTGCACCATTTGTATTTGGCTATGCTTTGAATTGATGAGGATGTGATCAAAAGTAACTTTCCATATATGGTATTCATCAAATCTAATCTGGAGATGAGAGTGACCTCTTCTCTAGGGTAAGAAGCATACTATGCATGGGTATCAGGAGCTGAGGCTAGATGAGGAGTTGTTGAGTAATCTGCTGTCCTGCTGGATGTGTTTAATATCCAGTCTAAGTTGCAATCGTCGAAAAATACAGATGCACCTTTTAAGATTCTTTGTTTGACTTTGTTTCTTGTGAAGCTTCGTGATTGCGTTACATATCGGGGACCACTATTAATAACGTTATGCTGTTACCATTTCGTGACTGATATTCTCAGCATAGCCAATGATGGTACAAGCCAAGTACATTCACACCGAACATATCTGTTAATTGCAAATGTTTGAGTATGTTTTCAGCACAGATGGCCAACTTTATCTATACCCTTCACTGCTCTATTCCCATACATTCATCGACCCTTACGATCGAAGCATGAGACAACGTCTCAAAGGTCTCGCTCATGAGCCTTATTCGGAATCAGGCATTCGGAAACGGGAATGAGTGCTAACAATGGCTAACGCCTCTTACTTGTTGTTTTGGTCAAGTCATAGCCTAGTCATTGGTCAAGAACATCGAACTCATGCTTGGACTCTTACGGGCTCCAACTCGCCCTGGCCATAGCCCTAGTTTAGTCTTCACCACAGTCTTCATCAAGATCCTGAGCCGTAGCCCCCTCGTCTCATACCCCTCGGCCATGACCTACTCATACACACAGACTCATACTTTCAACTCATTTCGCGACGTCAAGACTTGTTCAACATATCCACTATGAAACCGCCTCTGTGGTTCAGCACAAGCTACAGAAAGGAAAGTCGAAGGAAGAAGCAAGATACTTGGATATCGAAAAGGAATCCCAAGCCTATTTTTAGAACCCTAAAGGCATCGTGCTCTTAACAAACACCATGTTGTATCACCATGTGAACCGACGTCGACAACCGCAGTCTATACCTGACATCACATGCCACCTTATATCTAGCTGACTCATAAGGGAAGTCAAGCATGAGGACGAGCTCTCATCTGCCAACGTCTGCTGCATAAGCCGTATGGCTAAAGAGCCTTTTGCTCCAGAAGTGGGTTTGGGCTTAATCAGAGTGCCACATTCAGCGCAAATTTCGCTTGTGGGTATGAGCAGCTGAAATGAAGTATCAAACGTGACTCTATCCTTTACAAAGAATATTCAACTGCCTTGGTGGTACCGTCTCTGTTGAACCCAGTAAGGAACAAGACAATCGTAATGCAGATGCCGTAACGCAGGTTCAGGCCGACTGCGATTACAAATTGCATATATAACACTACATTCATCGCTCAGATAAATTGTGATTGTAACCCGCTGAGTCTGGCACAGTCTTTTTCAGTCCACCTTTGATCGAGAAATTGGTGCACACCGCGCTACGCGTCACACGAAAGAAGCAACTGGTATTTATTCAAGACTGTTTTTTTTTTTGGAGTATCGCATACTCAGAGCTCGAAAAGTCTTGTCGCAACCACATACCGAACTTTGGGATTTGCTACATCTTTCCCCCAGATCAACCAGTCGAACATAAAGAAAGACCAGGCTCATACCTTCGAATTTCATCTCGCGGTACTTCCAGCTCAGCGTTCCGGCCACTATCTTCATTGGCAATCCCAAGGCAGATTAAATACTCACTGCCCCGGAGCTCCTGTGCGACTAGACTTGAGCAGATGTGGCGTCCCCCGCGCGCCTATGTTTGAACGGATAGTGCGTGGCTTGACGGGGTGGCACAAGCTAAGCAGAGCTTGGCATGGTGAAAGGGGTAACAATATCCAAAGCATTCAAGCTTGATCTAGATAACAAGCCATGATCGTTCAATCTCACAGCCAAAACGGAACCCCTTCGGGGAAAGAGGCCGGCGCTAAGCCATCACTGTAGAAGATGTGTTTAGTCTGGGGTGTACTGTCAGGGTTTATAATGCTATTAATGGGAATATCAGTATGATCTTTCCAGTCGCTTCAACAATCCAAATTAAAAACCAAGACCAGCCGGTACGTAGCACCACTTAGAGCTATATCAGCTGATACCACTGAGCAAACGTATGACGGTCATGAACAAAAGACAGAAGTGCTTTTCAGGAAATGTTAGAATGTGGGCTGGGGAGCGGAGGGGCAGTCGATTGCTGTCCTCTGCCGTTGACGTCGTAGGCTTCAAGCTCCAGCCAGGACATGTGTAGTCATGGTGTCGTCGACTATAGTAGTAGGCGTGGCTTGATGGTGGCTTACTGACGCTGTACGCTGTCAGGGTTGTTCCAACCAAGTTTGACCCAAGGTTCATCGCCACAAGCGGAAAGAAGGCCCTTGTGCCCACGAAACCTTAATCTGATAGTCGTGTAAACCAGCGTCATCGCAGACTCGGCATTGATAAACGAGAAGCAAGATTTACGAATCTACCAAAGTAGAGCAAAAAGGACGTGTCGAAAGGTTGCTAAGAATTGAGGAAGTCTTTTGGTCTTTTGGGCAGCATTCTGCTGGCAACTAAGCCATCGAGGGTGTTGCTACGGCAGCAGTGATTCTGCCGCAGCAGACTAAGCCAATCGGACCATAATTTTGCAGAACATGCGTCGGCTGCTGGCTTTTGCACCAGTAAGTGACCTGGGCGGTTTTCTCGCATGTGCAGGGTGTCTCAGCGAAAGAGAAGGTAGTGCCGACGGAACGGTAATAGCAACAGGCCCGAAAGAGAACTGATCATCAGGTCCGACACGGGCTGCGGCTTAGTGTTCGTAGTAGTGAGTCTTTCAGATCGAATACATGTCCATGTGACGGGCACCTAGTCTTGGGCCAATATTCAGGGCAGGTTTGGAGAGCGAGGACGCTCATATCCGAAGCCAAGTCACCCCTTGCCATGTCCTTGCGCTTGAACTTGTGCGTCGTGTTGTGCGGCGCGGACGTGTCTTTTTGTGCGCGTCTATGTGCGATGACTGTGATGGCTCGAAATTAGCAATGGGACCTTGACTGGCTTGACCACGGCTCGCTATTTGGACCGCCAAGGCTCTGGACCCACTGCGGTAGCAGTCGCCCACCATACCCTTGTATGCCATGTGCCATCTCGCATGGGCCAGTTTTGGACACACCAGCAGCCCATAGCAGAGCCCGGCTACTATGTATAGGGCGGCCCCGTGTACAGATTATGGCCCAGTACAGTCCGAGTAATCGGTTTCCTGCTCTTGCTCTTGGACAATCTCCCTTATGACTGGCTGCCGCGTGCGAGACTATGCTGGGGGAGCGAGAGCGGGAGGGCAGGACTCAGCCGTCGTGTCCAGGAACCGGCGGACAGCTGTGTGGGGGCGGCGACGCGGCTTGCACACCACCAAAAGTCATGTGCTGCATACCCCAGCTCCCTCGCGAGAAGAGACGAGAGTCAGGTCATCGTCTTGTCGGCTGGATTGACGACACGACACGGCGTGATGGCGACTGGGCTGGCCTGTCAACCAGGCGGGCCAGGCTCGTCGGGCAGTTCTAGCACTGGGCCTCTGGAGATTTGGTGATATTGCTGTAATTTCAGGCGGCAGCGTGCCAGCGGCGGCAGCATTCCCGGAAGCACGACTCTGCCAAGAGATTTGCATTTAGTGTGGTATGCGTGGGGAAAAGATAAAGAACAAATTGATGGTCCATGACACGATTTGCCAATCGAAGCTTGACAGACGGTCGACTGCTGTAGATTGCAGATAAGTGTACAACGAAGCCAGCTGCTAGATAAGCTGCAGAGCTGGAGGCTGACGGCGTGGGATTGGCAGGCGCGAATGCAAAGTGGAAGGTGCTGGGAACCTACAGAAGGTACTTGAAATGCCTGGAGAAGTACCTCGGTACCTACCATCCTACTTACTTGGCTTCGTTGACGGGCAGAACGGGCCTAGGCAGGCGAGGCGAGACAGGGGTCAGGGGGAGGCAAGCCACTGCTGCCACTGCATGTCATTCCAGTGAGTCGTGTTGGGGCCCCCGCCCGGGCTGCTGTCTCCCTGTCAAGATCCCTGGCTGCATAGAGTCCCTACAGTCACAGGCCCGCAGGCTGTATATCGTGCACAGCAGCAGCTCAGTGGGTGGTTCAGGTGGGTATTGAGCTGCTGGGTGCTGTCGCTACAGTGCTAATGCTACTGCTACGTGCTGGTCTTCTCGAAACGTTACCTGCTGGCAGCCCACTGGCTCTGGACCCGGCACCTGGGCCCTCTTTCTTCGTCATTGCACTTTACACGCACATTCTCTTTTCTCTCTTCCTCCTTCACACTCCTTCGCTCCTCTCCTCCCTCCACCCATCATCACCGCCGTCGCCGCCGCTGTTGCACCAGCGCACCACTCGATTTTCGGTCCTGCTCGCTCTCTTACTTGCCAGACGAGATCCCGCAAGCGACGACCTGGTCTCGAGCCCAGAACCGTCCCTCCTCGCGCCCACGACAGCATGCAATGACACATCGCTGAGTGGGCCCCTTTGCACACTTTCGATACCTCAAGCCCCGACCAGTCGCCCGTCTGAATCAGCGCCAGGAGAGCCAACCCGGCATCCGAACATTCTCAGCCGCTCTTTCTTATCCGTTCCCACCTTGTGGGTGTCTTGGGGTGTCTCTCATCTCTGCTAGGCCTCGTCTCCAGCACTGTTGCTCTGGCTCTGGCTCGTGCTCGTGCTCGTTTGCTGCCTCGTCTCGCCTCGCTTAGCGCTGCCAGGCTGTCTTAGGGCTGATGCACAGAGCCCTGCAGGCCTGCAACTCGCCGGTCTAGCGCCTTCTCCAGCAGCCTGCCACTGTTGCAGCCACTGTTGCAGCCACTGCCACCCGCTATCACCACTACCACCACATTACCACCATCTGTTTACTACCCACTACTACAACACAAGCTACAGTACGTTGACCCAGGCCTCACAATGCCATACCAAACCCCCCTCCCCCCGCTCCCTCATCAGCTGCTTGGAATGGCTGCATTGATGGTTATGACGCGCGCTCTTCCAACGCCGGCCCATCTGCCCGCCAATCGCTGGGGCCACATGGGCATGGCTTGGACTGTGCCTGGCTGGTGACTCGCCCTCGCCCAGGCCCAACACACACAGAGAGAGGCTCTGATGACAAGAATTCTTGCAATGCTTGGTTGTTATCGTTCGCTTCTCTGACGCTACAGACGCTCCTGTGCAGTAGTAGCAATCCTATCCACTCTGCCTCCTCGCTTCTCGTCGCTTCTCGTTGCGCCCCAAAATCGCCATGTCTGCTCGACATTCACAACCCACATCCCTGCAGCCTCCAAACGTCGGCGCCGCAGATTCTCTGCAGAGTCGCATGCATACCGGCATTGCTACCGATGCCATCCCCACGGGTCGTCCTGCGACACACTCTCGCCCGCCCTGCCATCTTCGAAACACCCGCAACGCCGCCACGAACTCGTCCTCTTCCAGCCCCAGCCCCGACTCCCTGTCGGCTTCCTACACGACTCGCCTGCTGTCCTCTCCCCAAACATATACCGACGCTCGCGCAGCATCCATTGCCACCACCACCGCCGCCATCGCTGCACACGCTCCCACCCCAATCGTCAACTTACCAACCCCAGACCCCATACCGCAGCGAGTCGATTCTGGCTACGAAGACCATCTAGCCGATAAGCCATCGTCTGTCCTGACAAAGCATCCGTCCCAGGTTGCTGCCGAGTCTCGATCTACCCACATCTCGACCCTGACACCAAGTTCCTTTGCGGACGGCTTGCGTCCCGTTCCCGATCCTGAGGGTCACCTAGACTCGCGTAGGCCTGCCCCTTTGTCGCTAGGCCGTGAAACTTGTGCACCAAGTCTCAAACCCATATCCCGTACACCGAGCGTCAAATCTGCGGCCTACAACCGCGGTCTGGGCTCTGCCGCCAGTTCGCGCGTCCCGAGCCCGATCATTACCGCCATGAGTGACGTGACCCCTTTGCCCTCACCACTGCTCTCTGGCGACTCACCAGGCCCATGGAAGCGACTTCAAGGTCGCCCACCCTCGAGAGATGCTCCTCCCCACCTCCCTACCATTATGTCAGATTCAGTTCTGGTTACGAGCAATGGTGAATCGATTTCATCGCTTGTTGCGAACCAGTCCAAACGAAGGAGTCTCATACCCTCGAATGGCACACCTGCGGACAGCAACAGCAATAACAACAGCACCACTACTACTGTTGCTGCTGCTGCTGCTACCAGCGACAACAAGAATGCCGACAATGAAGGCTCAAAACCCAAAATACATACCCGCAACAGGAGCACCAGCGAGTACCGACCAGATCATCCCAATTTTCCTAAACGCATGAGCACAGTGTCTGGGCCTCGACCAGGTCATCAACACCAGCCTTCATTACGACGAGAACCTCACTTGTCGGAATCGCGCGGCCTGACACCAATCGAGAAGCCGCCCAGCCCGCCGCCGAGCGAGTCTTCGGTGACAGCCGGTGACTCGACCAGCTCTTTAGTCAAGCCGAGACCCAACTACGAATACTTCGACGCTCGAGGACGCAAAGACGGCAAATTACGAAGATGGAGAGCTGTCAAATCACTCGGACAGGGAACATTCAGTCGTGTGGTGCTTGGCACCAGCCACGTATCCGCATCCGAAGACGAGATCGAAGCAGAGCACAGCGCGGTGGACAGTGGACTCCTTAGTTCCAAGTCCACCTCAAGTCTCGATCGGAAGGCGCTCGTTGCAGTCAAAGTCTGCGAACACGGGCCCAAGGGTGGCGCTTCAGAAGAGCGTGTGGAAATGAGTCTCAAGAGGGAACTGGAGATTATGCAGAGCATACATCATCCATCTCTGGTGGATTTGAAGGCATGGAGCATTGAGCCCACTCGCGCCATACTAGTCCTCAGCTACTGTCCGGGTGGCGACCTTTTTGACGTGGCTACCGCACATTCCAACCTGCTATCACCGCCATTGATTCGGAGAATCTTTGCCGAGCTCGTTGGCGCGGTACAATATCTACACGAGTGCCACATTGTCCATCGCGATATTAAGCTGGAAAATGTTCTTGTCAACCTGACTCCTCAGGAGCTTGCGGATTCCAGCATCGATTGGCAGTCATATCCTTATAGTGTCACCACTTTGACGGACCTGGGTCTGTCTCGCCGCGTTGCCGATGACGAGAAGCTGACGACCCGTTGCGGTAGCGAGGACTATGCTGCTCCTGAACTCATTATGGGATTGGAGTATAGTGGATTCGCTACCGACGCTTGGTCGGTTGGTGTGCTCCTTTACGCGTTGCTTGAGAGCAGGTTGCCCTTTGACCCCCCGCCAGGAATCAGCGATGCGCTCCGCATGCGAAGCCGAACGAGTCACCGGATTGCACGAGTGGAGTGGCAGTGGATCAAGTACGCCGGCGATGATGGTGACCACGAAGGTAACATACAGAAGTTCGAGAGTGCCGGCTTGCTTGGTGCCATGCAAGTCACTGAAGCTCTTCTCAAACGGGCCAGTCGTCGCTGGTCTCTCCACAAGGTCGCAGAAGTCGATTGGGTCAAGGGCGGAATTGCCGTCGAGGGTGGCCTAAAGTTCGCCGAGGCCGAAGAGGGAGAAGAGGTGTTATAATCAGAGATATCTCTGATACCGCCTGATTCCGATATACCTACTGTTTCTACACGGTGCTCGAAGCCGAGACTCGCTGTTTTCGCCTCGCAATTATAGAAGCACGGATTTCTGTCTCGAAACGTGGCGATGCGTGTACATCATTCCACAGATGACGATAACACGAAGATAGAGATACTAGAACGGTCAATGATTGGTTCAAAACTTGGGAAATTCGGCAAGATACAAGGAGTGTTGGAGGCCATGGTCACTTTCGTTTCTACAAGATGCATTGCTTAGACTTGTGTTGCTTTGGCCAAAAGGTGTTGCTTTGGCCAAAAGGTCAACATCAAAATTTTGGAGGCCTTACCTCTTGTTTGTATATTATTTGATGGGTTCATTTGCCCCCTACAAGTTCCGCAACGCTTGATTTGTCCTGTTACATTACAAGGATGACGATATATTTCGAGTCTGTCCGCTCGCTGAGGTTAACGAGCGTGTTCTTATATTTCAGACACGTGTTTTGGAGTTTTGCTAATTCGTATGATTCATTCGAATGAGGAATCTCGATTACCCTGCCGTTTTGATATATCACTTGCTGTTGGATAGTTGTTAATTATTACATAGGTAGCAATACTGAATATGTCCATATTCTTTGCCGTCTGGCAGTCCCATTGTGATATGTGACATAGCTCGGGATTGTGCTCTGCAGTTATTTCTCACCCAAAAGACTGGGAGATTCTCTTCGAGCCTAATCTTGAATCAAAACGTGCTCTTTATTCGCGATACCGGTCTACATGATTTCTCGACAAGAGATCATATTGAAATGTAACAGCCCTTGATTTGGATCGAGTTATAGTATACATGATTTATTTTGACCAATAAATACCATGTCCTTTGCTCCTGTTGAAACACTACACTCAATGCATTTACCCTATATACATCGTGCCGGCTTCTGCTCCAGCCCTGTCCTCTTCAATGCCGCCATGTTAGGTTTTTACATAAATAGCCAGAGAATGAATTCGACCCGTGGCAATCCCGTCTTTGCCGCTGATTTGTCATCGTCATCGTTGACTTTTTTTTTTAAAAAAAAAAAACAAAAAA
>KZ678721.1:0-22280 GCA_003019895.1 Coniella lustricola
GTAATGAGATTGAAAGCTTTCGCTGGAATAGGATATCAATATGATAAGCTGAGGCCTGTGAATGTCAGTCAGGACAGAGTCTATTAATGACACGTCGCTGTGTTTTTGAGAGTATCTCGCGCATTTTGCGAGTTCCCTGTTGGTTACAAAAGAGAGAAGGTAAGGGATCATGATGATGAATCTGTGTGGCAAACTTACCTCAAAATGCTGAAACGAAAGGTCGGTAAAGCATGGGACGAGTCACGTGTCGTGAAAAACATGAAGCAGATTTGAGTATAAACCATACACCATGGTCCACATTTCGATGCAACAGTGATGACAATGTAGAAATACATATAGTCACATTGGGCATTTCAGATACCCAAACTGGTCGTTATACGTAGGCTATGTTTTCCATGGAGAATTCCAGATACATCTCAGTCTGTGATCAGTGAGGGTCTATCTACCTAGATACTTCTATAACGCCAGGTTTGGTCGACTCAGTGTTAATCATGCATAGCATGTTGACACTGCTATCTTATCGAATCAATCACTTTTAGACTGATGTACATATGAATTGATAGCAGCCCAAATTTCTCTATTCTGTAATACTTCGAATCTGCCTTCCAAATCAGAAGCAGTTTTTAATTCACGCACCGGTGCACCAACAGTTGAGTACCGGCAAGTTGTAACGGCGACTGCATCATCATATTTCTCATTAAATTCGATTTCTCTTCTGTTGGTGGATAAGAAATTCACAAAGGAAAATGCAGATGAAAAAACCACAGGTAAATACGTAAAGGAAGCATGAAGACTTCGATAGATACATAAAAGCAGATTTCACAATGTATACGAATGTATACGCTATCTTCAATATGAAATCTGGCTCTTCATGTCCCTTATAAGAAACGATTATATGTCTCGAAAATGTTTGAAATGAAGACGTCTGGACCTCTTGAATATGTGGATTGGAGCCAATAAAGCATTGTCTTTGCCTCTTTCAGTGGATATATCTTTCTACAAACGGAAGAAATACCCTGAAATTTATCGTATCAACATACTATATGATACAAGACCACTGCAAAGGTACACCACCGATACTCTTCGATTGTTGCGCTTCGTAATCGGCTCTAAGCAGCCTTTGACTCTGGCAAAATAGATGCTTTGATTGCTTGACGCCAAGATTTCCGTGAGTTCTGGGTGTTCACAGCTCCAGAAGCATTAACCGCACATATTCATAATCTTTCCTTGTACAAGCCTGGAGCTTTCTTGATCATACAGTTACATATTATACTCAGCATCGAATGCTATTTGATGCGGCATCCGTGCATATCTGGAGTATGATATAGCAAGACGGCCGCCGAAAATCCATCCGGAACGGCCATCTCCTTTGAGTCTGTAAATTCACATCGTCAGAATAGCAAATGTCAGGCCTGGGATTTGTTCTGTAGCATATGAATGAAAAGTATCGAAACAAGTCCAGGTCAAAGTACGCACAAGTACATGGGTCCTTGTGGCTTAGCCGGTCTGGCTCACGGAGTTTGGTCTCACATCAATTGTCTGAGAATATTCAGGTTTCTGTACCTAGACTCACTATTTTCCGATCTTTTACCAAGGTTCTTTTTATTTTATTCTCACATTGGAAGCCAGTGTAAGGTATATATAATCTGATGATCACCTAGCTAGGCTCGTGGCTGATTCTACGTATTTTGCTTGTGAAGTACCGGCGACAGAATATCAGCAATCATCCTAATCTTAGAATTCGGTTGTTCAAATGATTATGCTAGAAAAAGAGTTATCGCTCCTGCACCAGCAGCGCTGAATCTCAAGAGTTAGTTCTGGGTTCTTGGTACGTATGTACATGTACTCAAACCTACCGAGGGGACGGATTCTCCACTTAGCATCGCGGGCCGGTGACGGCAACTACCGCATCTGCTCCACTTAAGCCGCAACGGTAAGACACAGATGTATCGTTGTACTGTGCGTCTAATACTGGACGTAGGTGTGTACACGAATGGCTAGGAATACTTGGAGGAGCATCTCCTGTTACTATATATTCATTATACAATGATAAATACCGACGAGTAGTGGACTCCCAAAAGTAGTCCAGAATTGATACCTTTACGAGCCTTTTGCCATCTTTTGTCAGTATAAATAGGACCGCAATACCCTTGACAGCAGACTACTAACAAAAGAATTGCACGGGAATTTCAGAAATTTCGAGCTCGGGGCTCTGGTATCAAGAACTCGTCTTGACGCGATCAACAAGCATGTTTAGGTATTGAGGCATTCAGCCAATTTATATGCAAAGCTTATCCTCGATGTTGATCTAAATTCTCTCTATTCTCTGGGACACGTTTCCAACTACTTTGGATAAGTAAAAATGGTTGCTATGCTACATAATTGGCTCAGTTATATAATCTAACTCAAGAGGGCACGTGGTGGTCTGTATGAGGGCCCAAGATATTATAATCACAGGTCCTGAATCCGACAAAATGCTTCAACTGGAACGGACTGACCACACCTCCGTCATCTTTGACCAACACATGTGACTTGACTTCCTCAAGAATTTATGTATGTCTGATTTGATCGTGGTAATTCTGCGAGAAGTAGCGGCAAAGTATAGGCGTGACGTTTTTCATACTCTGAATTGATGTGAAAGAATGCTGAATAAGTGGTAAGTGGGTATCGGCGTCTGAGCCTATTGGGACTGTCACTTGATGCGAAAGGCTGAGTCGCAGTACGACAAGGATAATAAATTTACAGTCTAGAGAATACAAATGCGAAGTGCCCGTATTCAAGGGTTCTATTGTATTTTGGAGGGTGGTATCTTATATATACTTGTAGGGGTTCATGATGCCGTTCTGTCAAAAGGTCAGCAATTTGTTCATCATGTATTTGAGTATCAAAAAGAGGTCGTTTTGAGGACTTGGCAATGCTTACCGGATCGTATAGGTTCTTGATCTGCTTCATTAAACCAATCATGTTGTCACTGCGGCTATAGCCAATGAACTTTTTCTTTGCCAGACCAAGGCCGTGCTCAGCGCTGATGCTGCCCTCATGCTCCTTAATCCATTCAAAGACATAAGGCTCCAAGATCTTCTCAACCGCCTTGTCATACCGCCTCACACAGACGTTGAGGTGCAGATTCGAGTCGCCCATGTGGCCATATCCCACAACGTCAACAACGGGGAACTCGTCGGTCTCACCCATGAGTCCGGCTTCCTGGATCTTGACCTTGACATCTTCGACCAGCTGGTAAAGAGACTTCAAAGGTATGGAGACGTCGTACTTGTACACGCCGCCAAAGGCACCAGACGACTCGGAAATACCCTCGCGCCAGCCCCAGAGAGACTTGGTTTGGGTCTCATCCTGTGCCACAACACCGTCGGACACAATCTCCTTGCCCATGACGTCCTCGAGGAAGGCCTCCAGCTTCTCGGTGTCGTGCTCGGCGTTGGAGCCGCTTGTCTCGATGAGACAGTAAAAAGGGTATTGGTTCTCCAGCGGGAATTTGTTCTTGGTGATCTTCTTGACAAGCACCTGACTTGAGTCGTCCATGAGCTCGAAAGCTGACAGAATCTCCGACAACTGACCCTTGGCTTCACGGAAAGCCTGTTGGACCTTTTCGTACGACTCGAGACCGAAAAAAGCAACGTTGACAGCCTGAGAGCGTTGCGGGCAATGTATCGAGATACCGGTGATGATGCCGATTGTCCCTTCAGCGCCAATGAACAGCTGCTTGATATCGTAGCCGGTGTTGTTCTTTCTTAGCTTGAAGAGATCGTCCACCACAGTGCCGTCAGGCAACACAGCCTCAATGCCCAACACGTTTCCGTGCAAGCTGCCGTATCTCAACAACCTCAGGCCTCCAGCATTCGTCGCAACATTGCCTCCAATGTGGCAGGATCCCTTTGCAGCCAGGTCGAGAGGAAAGATGTAGCCCTTCTCCGCCAGGTAGTTGTCGACAACCTCAAGCACTGCGCCAGCGTCTGCAGTCAGTACGCCGCTAACGTCATCGAAAGAACGAATCTGGCTCATGCGGCTCATGTTGATGACAATCTCGTCAAATACAGGCACGGAGCCACCGACGAGACCGGTATTGCCACCTTGCGGGACGACAGCGAGCATGTTGTCATTGCAGTACTTGAGCACCTTGCTGACCTCCTCGGTGGATCCGGGCTTGAGCACCAGCCTGCAGTGACCGCGGTACTTTTTCATCCAGTCGCAGTTGAAGGGCTCCATGTCCTCGACGGCGGCTTCGTTGGTGAATGCATCCAGCACGGCGGCGCCGCTGCCAAGAAGTTCCTTGAAGTACTTGACATGGTCGTCTGTGAGCTCGGAAAACCTCGCGTCACGCTTAATCTCAGGGTACGAGTCGGTAGTGAACTTCTGGGCATAGCGCGCTGCAGAGGTCCTAAAATGCCTCACTGTCGTCGTCGAGATTACTCTTGAGGTGACAAGGGAAAATGAGGCTTGTGCTGGTCGCACAGAGATGGCTGAGATGCCAGTCTTCTCGGCTCGTGCCAAGGCACGCGCGATGCGGGAGCGGGACGCCATCTTGGCCGTGTGTTTGGAAAAAGAAAGAAAACCACCAGTAAGGCTATAGACGAAAGCAAAGTACACCAACGGTGGTGATGAGGAATCTAGGGGGTGATATATGAAACTCGCCGGCTGAAGTCGGGGTCACTTCCGGCCCGGCGAATAGAGTCGGTAGCATTCTCCGGATCGCGGATACGGAAGGAATTTGCAAGCACGCATCGCCATCGAGAGCTGATCCCTGCCCCGTGCATGTAAGTACGCTGACACACCCAGCTGGTTTTACCTGCACGCTCCAGGGATCCGCCGACAGCTCTTGCTGCGAGTAGCAACTGGCGGAGCAGCGAGCAGCAGCCAGCTTTCGTCGTCAGAGCTGCAGCCTGCTTCCCGCCTGCCTGCCTGCCACAACGCCCATCAACCTCACATCGCGCCTCATCATATCGCAACGTCTCTTCCTCAAACGCAGCTATACAAACCAACGACACTGTATTTCTCTCCGCCAAATACTACCGACCTCTCACCACCAAACCGTCCCACACAGCTGTCAGAACAAGCGTAAAAGATGGCTTCAGGTTACGATAGAGCTCTCTCTGGTAAGCGTTCCGCCAACTTGCCCCAGCCGCGTGTGGACTGCTAGCTAACAGAATACCGTCACTAGTCTTCAGGTTCGCACTGACCTCCCTAATCGCCATTCTATAATCCCAGCCAACTGATATACCTCAAGTCCTGATGGACACGTTTTCCAGGTCGAATATGCTGGCGAAGCCGTCAAGAGAGGTGCGTCCTGATGCGCGTACTTGCCTTGGCTCGCCGCAACGCTGACTTTCTCCTTGTGATTATCAGGTACCTGTGCCGTTGGAGTCAAAGGCTCAGACATTGTGGTCCTGGGATGCGAGAAGCGCTCGGCGATGAAGCTCCAAGATACCCGAATCACCCCCTCCAAGATCGGCCTCATCGACACCCACGTCTGCCTCGCCTTCGCCGGTCTGAACGCCGATGCCAGAATCCTTGTCGACAAGGCCCGACTAGAGGCTCAGTCCCACCGTCTCAACCTGGAAGATCCCGTTACCATTGAATACATTACAAAGCATGTGGCTGGTGTGCAGCAGCGGTACACGCAGCGTGGTGGTGTGCGGCCATTCGGTATCAGCACCCTGATTGTTGGATTTGACAATGGCAGTAAGGTGCCACGCCTCTACCAGACTGAGCCTTCTGGCATTTACTCAGCATGGTAAGCTTCAGAATGACGCCGCGCTCTCCTGCCTTGACTGCATGCTAATAACCACTCTAGGAAGGCAAATGCGATTGGACGATCGAGCAAGACGGTGCGCGAGTTCCTGGAGCGAAACTACAAGGAAGACATGGACCGCGAACAAACGATACGCCTGGCCATCAAGTCGCTGCTGGAGGTTGTGCAGACGGGAGCCAAGAACATCGAGATTGCCATCATGGCACCAGGAAAGACTATTGAGATGCTGCCGGTAGAAGACATTGAGAATTATGTCAAGACCATCGAGCAGGAGAAGCAGGAGGAGGCCGCCAAGAAGAAGGGCGGCCGCTCGACCGGTGCAGGCAGCTCCACAGCACAACCGAGAGCTTCAGGCGCGGACGAGTAGAGTATCGGGGTAGTAACGAGGTAGAAGCAGCTCACTCCAGGAGGTGTTACATGATAGACAGCGGAGAGAGAGCGCACATTGTACAGTATGACTTCATGATTGGGCGCGCCAATGGTGCCTTTTAATGACAATTTTCCAGACGCCAAATGCTAGAACCAAATCCACCCTTGTAATCACTGCCAATCCCCTTATCCGAGTCTGTCCGCGTCCTCGTCTGGGTCGAATATCGTCCTGAACTCTTGCTGCTTGACTCGATCGTCCTTTAGCATTCTGGCATCCACACGCGCATCCTCGCCCTCGACCTTCAGCGCCGGCTTGGGCGTCACAGCCTCGAGTACAAAGTGGTTATCACAGTGTGGACAGTACTCGTCGGCATCCTCGAACTCTTGGGCGTCCTTGCGAAAGCACTTTTTGCATTTCTTGCAGGCGAAAACCATCTCGAATCGCTGGAGAAGAGGATGGGTCTCTTGTTCTCGGTGGCATTCACTACAGTCGAACCACTTCTGGCCTGTTGTGCCGGTACCATCAGTGCCATCATTCGCTTTCAGAGAGCAGGACAGACTGTGAAACACGTACAGCATGGCGACCTAATGGCCACTTGGGCGTTGAGAATATGCTTGCTGAAGGAGCCTGTCAGTCTTTCGACGTGCGATGGGTATCTAGGGTACGTGGCATTACGTACCACATGTTTTCTGGCTGAAGAGTTTCGACGGTCTCGGAACAGACACACTTGACTTTGAAGATGGCGGTAACGATTTCCCAGACAGCGTGCACCACACGTCCTGGCAGGTGAATTTAAGAACTGAGCCCGCTTTTCCTCTACCGCGTCTCCTCCAGTGCTGACAGGGATCCTTATCGATAGGCAACAGGCACCGCCAGCCCGCCATCATCATTCACTGCGAGCGTCCCTGACCATTTGTCATACTTTGAACTCTCGTTGATTTCTTTACGCTGTCAAACAGTCTTTTGGCGGTGGCACTTTCTTACAATTCTTCGATCCTTTTTGTATCTCTCAGTTTTCCTGTTCTAGAAATTCGTTTTACGACACTCTAGCCCATTCCTTGCTTGATTTGGCGACATCGCCTGAATAATTGGCATGGCACCTAAACGCAAGGCACTCCTCGGTGGTGCCGCCACCTCTAAGGCGGCCAGATCCTCCAAAGGTTCAACGCCAGGGCCGGGAACACCTCGGAGTATGATCAGTGACTCCAGCGATGTCTCTGAAAATGAAGGCGACATCGAGATTCCCGATGAGATGCGCAAGAGCATGGTCAAGTTTGACACGAGCTCCGACGAGCACAAGTACAGCATCGGCCGCGGCATCAATGACATGGCCTCGCGGCACTTTGACAGCTCGAGAGATTTCACCGCACTGAAACCCAAGCTCGACGCCCACAATCGGCCACTCTGGATCCAGGGCAACTTTGTCATCGTTCTCGAGAGCTTTCACCAGCTTGCGCCTCAGGCACAAGATTTTTTGGTCACAGTAGCCGAGCCCGTCTCGCGACCCCAGTTCCTGCACGAGTACAAACTCACGACGCACAGTTTATATGCTGCCGTTTCTGTTGGCCTGAATCCAAAGGACATCATATCCACTCTTGAGCGATTCTCCAAGACTCCGGTTCCCAGCAACGTGAAAGGTTTCATTTCTGCTTGCGGTAAGAGTTATGGAAAGGTGAAACTGGTTCTACGTAATACCAAATATCTCCTCGAGACTACGGACCCGGAGGTGCTTCAAATGCTGCTGAAAGACCCGACTATCTCTGAATGTCGGGTACACGGCGCTGAGCAAATCACCACGAGCGCGCCAAAGATGTCTGGGTTGGCCATTGCTGGAACCAAGGAGGCTGCTGGCATTCGCGAGGCTGAGGGTCTGAACAATGCAGACCAGGAGGCAACACAGGCGAATCCTACCAAGAAAGAAGTGTACGATGCTCTGAATGATGATGACGATGAAGATGACCAAGAGGTGGTCCATGCTTTCCAAATCCGAGATGATGCGGTCGAGACAGTCACAAAGCGGTGCCAGGAGATGCAATATCCGGCGCTTGAAGAGTATGACTTCAGAAACGACAATATCAATGCCAACCTCGAGATCGACCTTCAACCATCTACACAGATTAGGCCATACCAAGAAAAGAGCTTGAGCAAGATGTTTGGTAACGGTCGCGCAAAGAGTGGTATTATCGTGCTTCCCTGTGGCGCAGGCAAAACTCTTGTTGGCATCACCGCTGCGTGCACAATCAAGAAAGGTGTCATTGTGCTTGCCACTAGTAACATGTCGGTTATACAATGGAGAAATGAGTTCATCAAGTGGTCGAACATTAACCCTGACGACGTCGCCATATTCTCGTCTGACCATAAAGAGACTTTTAGTGGCAACACGGGTGTAATTGTCACCACATACTCAATGGTTACGGCAACGCAAAAGAGATCCCACGAATCATCCAAAATGATGGATTTCCTTCGCAAGAGAGAATGGGGTCTTATGCTTCTCGACGAAGTCCACGTTGTCCCCGCCAACATGTTCCGAAAAGTCATTGGCAACATCAAAGCGCATTCCAAGCTGGGTCTGACTGCCACCCTTCTTCGAGAAGATGACAAGATTGAGGACTTGAACTTCCTTATCGGTCCAAAGCTTTATGAAGCCAACTGGATGGAACTCTCGCAACAGGGCCACATTGCCAGGGTCCAGTGCGCAGAAGTCTGGTGTCCTATGCCCACGGAATTTTACGACGAATATCTGAAGGCTGCCACGCGATCACGGTCTCTGCTTTATGTCATGAATCCTCTCAAGATGCAAGCATGCCAGTACCTCATCACTTACCATGAATCGCGCGGCGACAAGATTATTGTGTTTTCTGATGATGTGTATGCATTGGAATTTTATGCACGCAAGCTGATGAAGCCCTACCTTTATGGCGGCACCAGCAACGCTGAGCGACAAGAAATTCTGCAGCGTTTCCGGGATTCTTCCGAGTGCAACACCATTTTTCTTTCCAAGATTGGCGATACGTCTCTGGATCTTCCCGAAGCAACGTGTCTGATTCAAATCTCTGCGCAATACGGTTCTCGGCGTCAGGAAGCTCAGCGTTTAGGCCGCATTCTGCGAGCCAAGCGGCGTAATGACGAAGGCTTCAATGCTTTCTTTTATTCTCTAGTGTCCAAGGACACACAGGAGATGCTCTTTTCCTCCAAGCGTCAGGCTTTCCTCGTCGATCAAGGGTACGCTTTCAAGGTCATTACAACGCTGCACAATATCGAGAAGACACCCAACCTATGCTTTGCTACAGCACAAGAGCGTCGTGAGCTTTTGTTGGGCTTGCTAGATGATATGGAAAAGAACAAATCGCAGGCCGAGTACGAGCGTGAAAACAACGCACTCATGGCAGATGGAAACCTGTTCAATTCGAAGAAGCCCGGCGCGAGGGCCAAGGCCAAGCCACGGACCATGGTGCGTCGTGGAGCACATCTATTGGCGGACCTCAGTGGTGGACAGGATATGGCATACGTGGAGCAGAACAAGCCGGCGAGAGGCAAGAAGAAGGTCGCTCACAGTGACTTTTTCAAGAAGCAGCAAAGGGACAAGGAGAGGCGCAAGAAGCTTGTGGATGAGTAGAAGCAGAAGAAGTACAGATAGTCTTCTGCCCTTGTTTTGTGGTTGTTTGTTTCCCTTCCTGTTCTGGCGAGGCGTTGATGAATTTGATCAAGAGTAGATATCTGAGGGCATACATTGGCGTTTGAGGTTACTGGTCCATTTGGTCTGCTTTGTTTTGGTCGTGCTTCTGCTTTCTCGCTGTACATCAAGCAGGAAGCGTTTGGGCTTCAAAGAGGACGGCGTTTGTGGTATGAGGGACACGGCAGCGTATGCCAAGGTTACCGGTTGGGCAAATGAATTCTTCCAGGACATGAAAGACTGTACTGTGGCTCACATCTCGAACATATCTAGTTGAGTAGTGGATCTTGCTGTTGCCAGTGATAAGTAGATAAGTATGATGTTGAATCGATTGCTGCATGCCAAGCACACGGTTCGTCCCAGCTCGTGCGTTGGTGTCTGTGAGTGAGCGTGTCTGTGGGGTTGCGCTGCATTGCGCTGCAAGCTTGTCCGTCGGATCTGTGGTACTGCCGTAGTGGCTTTTTTTCTTTGGACTACTGCATGCATGATGGTGTTGGCTACCTGGAAGACCAGGCTAGGGTCTCGAGTATAAGGCTTGCTTCGAATATTTGTTGTTGTTGTTGTTGTTGGCAGAGGAGAAACAAACATTGTCTGGATTGCAAATGGATACAAGTGAGAAGCCGAATCGACTCTTCAATTCAGCTCACAACAATTTGTCATTGCTGCACTGGAACCTGCAATACAGATTAGACATCAACACCGTCTTGATAGTCTCCCACCCGATTCCATCGTTCCGGCATTCGGCTAGCACTTCCTCGCTCTCTCCGCCGCTATTGTGATGAATCATATTCATATCTCTTCGGCTTTCCACCTCTCACAGCGAGTCGGCTAGCTGAAGCTAACTGACTGACTGGCCGACTGGCTGATACACTCGACTTGTTCATCAAATCCTAAAAGTGTACACGTCTTGGAAGCGTCACAGAGAAAGGTTCAAACATCCTGCATAGAGAGATCTCACACAGCCCGGAAGGGAACCAACATTGAAGGGCAACAAGAAGACCAAGCCTAGCGGCAGTGGCAGTGCCAGCAATTCGAGACTCGGTCGGTCGGCTTGTTTGCTTGGCGGATCTTGGGATGACGAGCCCAGTGGCAATGCACCATGTTACAGCCAAGATTGGACAGCTAGGCCAGTGCAGACGCAGCAATGGGACTTTTATGCTGTGAGGTGTTGGTTGTTACATATGAGTGCTGCACATTGGGTGAAATGCTGATGCGGGCTTGTATGGCCAAGGAGAAAAAAAAGTAAAACATTGCGCGTACAGCGGTTTCGCGATAACAAAGCGACTGGCTCGGCTGGAGTCGCCGGCAGCAAGCAGTGTATTGATGCATCGCCACCCTCATCGTCATGATCGTCGTGATGGCCTCTGCAGTGTAGCACGTAGCATTATAACGGTGTCTGGGTAAACAAACGCTCGACAAGGTGTGAACAAACGACCCGAAAAAACGCTGCGGCCAAAGCATATCAAATATAAGAGATCAGAAATCAGAATGGTGCTTCTATAACTGGCAACAGCGGAACGACCCCAGTCTCTTGGCAAAAAAGACCCCCACAGCAGGCATTCCTACAGTTACAGTGGCTACAGTTACAGTGGCGGCAGCAGCCAGGGGGTGAGCTGTGCAGCTCGGCAACAATTCCACGCTGCTGGTGCTGCTTCTACAGCTGCTTCTACAGCTGCTTCTACAGCTGCTTCTACAGCTGCTTCTACAGCCACCAGGCTGCATGACAGGCCCTACCTGTATAGCACGCTGAACACCTAGCGGCACCTGTGCGGCCACTGGGGCTATAGAGAGGAAAAGAGTGGACCGGGGCCTGGACTCAGGGCTTGCTGAAGACCTTGCAGGTTTGCATACAGGCTTGCGGCATCAACTACGGCAAAGAAGGTTCCAAGTACAGTAGTACTTGGCGTACTGACCGGACTAACAAACCTCAATGCGAATCGACTCTCCTTTTCCCCCTTTCTTGTTTTTTCCCCCCAATTCCATAGAGGTAAACTTTTTTTTCTCAACTTCCTTTTCCTTTTTCTTCTTATGGGCTGCCGTCTCCCGTGTCGTTTGCTGTGGCACCTGGGCTGGTTCCACTTGGCTGCTGCGCCAATCCTAGTGCTCACAGTTGAATCCATCCGTTGAAAGTCCCCCATTTGCGCATCCACTCTTTGCCTCACCCGACTGTTAATTAAACCTTTGTCACCAACCAAGTCCCTCGGCTGTTTTTTTCCCTTTCTTTTCTTCCACCCTCCCGCCTGTCAGCCAGCACAGCCAGGCAGTCAGCTTGCCAGGCAAACGCTGTTGTCCTCGCGGCGCCCACTGCGCTGTCGCGTCCTCTGCGAGCAAAGTCGCCCGCCCGCCCGCCTGCCCGAGTTCACCGGGGCCACGCTATCGGCTTTCGACGTCACCGCCGGTTTTACCTAGTGCGCATTGCTGGTGAGGCCTGCTCTAATCTCGATCAATTTCCCGCGACAACCACCAGAGCCCCCATTGCCTTTGCCATTGCGATTCCCGCCCGACCACCCATCACAGACCAGCTGGCACTGAGTGATTCTCGTCACGACACACCAGTTCTTTGTGCGAATTCGCATTCATCACCACAACCTTCCCCTGCTGCAACATCGGAAGCCAGCCAGTCGCCATCATGAAAATTGCGAGTTCGACACGCCACGACACGCATTCTGCAGCGTTCCATTGATCAATATATATATTCTTTTTTTTTCCCGCTGTCCTGACTTGGAGTTCGCAACAACTCAGTACCGAGACAGGCCCCTTTCCATTTCACGGCTCGTGGGCAAGAGTTCGCGGCAGCCCAGCATGGTATCGCCCGTGTACAGCATCTTCTGGGACCAGCTCAAGTCCCTGAAGCCGTCCTTCGTCTCTAAGAAGCCTCATTTCAACTTCATCACTGCACACTGTAAGTCTCGGGTCTCGCCGCCTGTGTTTCCCGATCCCTCGTCCGGCCTGTCGCTGACAAGCCACCGCAACTGCAATCTAGACTTTTGGGTTGTAGGACTTACCATAGTCGCATCCATCTTGATATACGCCTCTGAAGCAGGCAGTATAGCATACATCGATGCCCTCTTTTTTGCGGCTGGCGCCAACACGCAGGCGGGGCTGAATCCCGTGGACGTCAACAAGCTCAACACGTTCCAGCAGATTGTCATCATGATCTGCTCCATCACCTCCAATCCGATTGCCATCAACTCCTTTGTAGTGTTTCTGCGCCTCTTTTGGTTCGAGAAGAAATTCCAGGACCTTGTGCGCGAAGCACGCAATCGCCGCGCCACCATCTCCAAATCCAAGGCCAAGGCAAACACCGGCGTCGACCCTGTGAGCGGCGTCAATGGCAGGAATATCAGAGTGATGCACGATGGTACTAGGGTGCGCATCACCAACGATGGCTTCGTCATTGACGGGCCCTTTCAGCAGCCAGCAACCGCGAATGGTGCTCCCTCATCTGCAGCCGTGGATGATGACCCAAGTCTGGGCGACGACAGGACCCCAGGCATTACCTTTGCGGGGACAGTCAAGCGCAGCGATGGCGTCGAGGATGCAGCGGTCAAGATGCCCGACAGGAGCAACGAAGAACACATTGCGATCCTCCAGCGCCAGCGAAACACCGACAACGAGGAGGTTCTGCGCATCCCAGGACCGAGAGACGTCGAATTGGGCGAGCGGCCCACGAGGGTGGAGAACGAAGCTGCCGACGAGGAGCCTGACCCGCTGTCTGCTCAGCCCAACGAATACAACGACGATGCCCGCACGTCAGCGCGTCCCAAGGGAATCACCATCCAGGAGCCGACCAAGAAACCGAGCCGGCGAGAAGAATTCAACGACGATGCGATTGCGTTCTTGCGCGTCTTTACACCATTCAAAATCCGAAAACCCCGCGTCATGAACAGCAGCGGCGAGAAACTCCACCAACATAGTACGGGCGGATCCTTTGCGCGCGTAAGACGCAACACGGTCGGCACGATCCGCGATGCGCTGAGCAGCAGCAAGTACGATCTCGCCCCCTATCTGAGCTGGCAGCCGACCCTGGGTCGAAACTCGGCCTTTGTGGGCGAGCTTACGGATGAACAGAGGGAAGAGCTGGGAGGTATCGAGTACAGGTCCCTCAAGACGTTGTCGCTGATCTTGACGCTGTATTTCTGGGGCTTTTGGGCACTTAGCGTTGTCTTGCTCACTCCATGGATTATGCACAGCTCGTATGGATCTGTTGTCACGGGAGATGGCCAAGGACGACCCTGGTGGGGTATATTCACGGCAAGTTCTGCATTCACCGATTTGGGCTTCACCTTGACGCCTGACAGCATGAATTCGTTCAATACAGCCGTCTACCCGCTGCTCGTCATGAGCTTCTTCATTGTCATTGGCAATACAGGCTTTCCAGTGATGCTACGATTTATCATTTGGGTCTCGAGTATCCTAGCACCGCGTCACTCTGGTCTGTGGGAGGAGCTGCGCTTCTTGTTGGACCACCCTCGCCGTTGTTTCACGCTTCTTTTTCCTTCGGCGGCCACGTGGTGGCTGTTCTGGCTACTTGTCATTCTCAACGGTCTTGACTTGATCTTTTTTGTAATTCTTGACGTGAGTTCCGCCAACTCTGTTGTCTGTACCTTGAAGACGGGATTTTGCTAACAACTTGACAGCTTGGGAGTGGCGTAGTGGCAGATCTTCCTGCCGGCATCAAAGTCCTCGACGGCGCCTTTCAAGCCTTTTCCACCCGCACAGCAGGCTTCTCGTGTGTCAACCTCGCCGAGCTGCACCCGGGTGTGCAGACATCCTACCTCATCATGATGTACATCTCCATCTTTCCCATCGCCATTTCGGTGCGCCGCACCAACGTCTACGAGGAGAAATCGCTGGGCATCTACCAAGGAGTGGAGGATTCCGACGAAGCCGAGCCAGCCGGTTCCTTGAGCTACGTCGGTGCCCATTTGCGGCGCCAGCTGTCGTTCGATTTGTGGTACATCTTTATAGGCTTCTTCATCCTTTCCATCACTGAGGGCACACGCATCCAAAACAACGACTTTAGCATGTTTGCCATTCTCTTCGAAATTGTCAGCGCGTACGGCACCGTTGGCCTCAGTCTTGGCTACTCTGGAGTCAACGCCAGCTTATCCTCGCAGTTCAGCGTCATTGGCAAGCTTGTCATCATCGCTATGCAGATTCGTGGCCGTCATCGTGGCTTGCCCTATGGTCTCGACCGCGCCGTGCTATTGCCGTCTGAGACGCGGTTCCGCCACGAGGCAGTAGACCCGGGCCTCATCAGTAAAGCGAGAACGTTACCTCGCCGCAACTCGATGGCGTCTGTCGCGACGGATGGAAGCCGTGTACGCCATGGGCGAAGCAGAAGCATCAGCGATAACAACCGCATTGATCGTGTTAACAGCAACTTGCTCACGTCGCTGTTACATCCTGGTCCAGCACTGCCGCCTCATGCGCCTAGGAAGGGTATGATGGAAGAGGGAGACGAGGACGATACGGAAAGAGGCGGTGGAGGCAGAGGCTGGGGAATGGGTCTGGACGGTACGTCACGAAATATACCCAAGTTGTCGGAAACATTTTCGCTTTCGAGACGGAGCGAGTACAATACAAGAGGGAGAGAAGACGTATAGGCTTATGTTGTATATATTTGTGAGAGAGAGATAAAGAGGAGTCCAGGTGTGTGCTTGGGCTTTGGAAGAGGCTCAGGATTACAAGGATCGGTTGACCGACTGACTGACTGGCTGGCTGACTGATTGATTGATTAACTGACTACTCTGAGTGATGACTTGGACAAGTACAGCAGCTATGTTTGTATATAAGATAGACAACGATATATATTTGGCAGCTTTTTGTGAGCCTCTCTATGTTGTGATTGGTTTTGGATCTGTATTCGGAATTTTGAGTTTGTTGTTTGGTTATAAATCGGTTTGTATGTGTTGCGTCCTTGGTCTTCACTGTACCACGATACATTTAAGCATAATCTGGGTTGGTTGAGAAAGGAAGAAAGAGAGGTGTGAATTCGATGGCGATGCTTGCCTGCTTTTGTGTTCCTTGTTGGGATGATATGATAAAGAGTGGGTGGCTGTCTCTGGTTAAAGCCTGGTGTGGTTCACCTTTCGACGTTGGCTGTTTTACAGTCAGATTTGTTCAGTCTTACCAGTAGTCTAGAACGTTTCGGTCTGTCTCTGGCAGGAAAAGAGCACACTTTTTAACATGCCAATACCTCTAATTGAGTCCAACCATAAATTTGTGACATTTATATGTGCTTCGGCTGGGTTGTAATACGGCATTGAGGTATGCTCTGCGCAGTGTCCCAAAAAGGCCGTCCAGAGCTCGTGCTTACATCACAGGCATGACCAAGTTTGCCATTCCTTGGCCATCTCAGAGGCTGAACACTGCCCCAAAGATGTCTGTGGATGTTGAAGCCAACGGATTCCAATTCTGCGTCCTGCGTTCTGTTTCTAGTACTTGGTCACCCTCTTCTTCTTGCCACCGCCCTTCTTCTTACCGGCCCCCGAAGCAAACACGTTCCTGCTCTTGCGCCACTCGCGCACGATATTATCCACACTGCCCATATCATGCTTGGGCTGCCTCATAAACGTCAGCTTGGCGCGTCTCGCCCTCTTCTTGCTCCTCCTCACAATCTCAATGCCCGTGACACTGCGACTATACACTTTGAACCACATCTCGACGCCAATCTTTGTCAACTGTCCACGCAGCAAGATTGCCGTCTCAATGCCTCGTCGCCGGATACCAATCAGCACGCCGGCAAAGGGCTCGGCGGCGCGCTTGTGCGTGACGAGGAGGACGTCACCGACGCGGGCCGAATCCGGGTTGAGTTTGGAGAAGAGGCGCGTGCGCGAGCCGGACGGGTCCATCTTTTTGATCTGGTAGGCGTGGTGGGCTTCGAGCGGAGAGGGGGCCGGCCGGGTCAGGTGTGGGTGTGTGGGCGAGGGGCCGGCGAGGCCGAGATGAGGGCGAGCGGTGCCTGGGGTTGTGTAGACTGCGAAGGCGGTGCGCACGCGGTGGGAGTCGGGGTTGAGGTGATGAGTCTTGTTGGCGATCGCGTCTGTGGCTGTTAGCAGGTGGATTTTTTTCTTCTTCTTCTTCGATTGTGTGGATGGGAGAGTGTGACGGGGCTGTTGTTCTCTTGTCTCCAGAGGAAGAGACAGAGAATGTGAGAGGCCAGAAGAAGAAAGCAGTGTAACGCAGCAACTCACATAACCTAGGCAACGGCGTTGGTGGCGCAGGTTCTCTGCGCTGAGGCTCGCGCATGATGCCATTCGCATAGCCTCTCGTCGCCTGGGTGCTCCGAGCCTGGCCCAGAACTGTCTGGAGACAGCCCAGAGGCCGTCTCGATATTATCGAGTTCATGATGTGGTGTGGATCTTGGGCGTGGTGACCGTGTGAAAGTCCAAGCCCAAAAGTGGTGATGATGTGGGCAATGAGCTCCAAAATATTGGAGGGACGTCGCGCGATGCCGGGACAGGGGGTGGATGCGCGCAATGGGGGCTGCTCATTGGCTCTAGAAGGGAATGCAGTGGGGGCTCCCTGCCGAGCCTTTCCGGCAGGCAACCTGCAACGGCGACTTTTTGAGGTTTCTCTCTTAGCAACAGTACGACGTCAACTCCAGTTCGCGTCTCTGCTGTCAACTGGTCTGCAGCTTTCCCACGCACGACCAGCCCGCCATGTCCACGCCTTCCATACGGCCGGCCTTCAGTGCCGGTCGCTCTCTACTTGAAGCGTCCATGCGATCCACGGCAAGGACGTCGGCGGCGGCGACGACTCCAGCACAGGCAATCAGATGCTTCTCTGCCACGCCCGTCCAAAGTGAGCAGCCATCCGCCACTCGATGGTGAAGATGAGGATACCATGCATGACAGAACGAGAGACTGACCAGCACCTCCCAAATCACAGACAACATCATCACCTTCAGCCGCTCCTCCAACGAAACCCTCGACTCCATCCTCAAGGAGCTCACCGAAAAGGTCATTTTGCCCTCGCATCTGCCCACTCCGCAGCGCAAGAAGCTCTTCCGCTCGCGCTGGAAGCAAAAACTCGAGTCGGACCCCATTGAGATCGAGCTCGATGACCTTCGCATCCGCTTGCGCCACATCAATGCCGCAGGCGGCGAAGTCCCTGCCGCGCGCCGCGCCCTCTACCAGGCCATGGACAACATGCACACCGCCCACGACTGGCGCAAATTGCCTGGTCTGCTCGAAGCCCTCTACTTCAACGCCAGCCGCAGGTTCCTGCCCACCGACTGGCCCAAGATTATCCGCAAGGCGAGCGCCGCGGGTCAGCTGGCTGTGATCTTCGAGGCGCTCAAGAGACCGACCCGGACGGGGCTCAAGCTCGACTCGTCCGAGACGGTGCAGGAGCTCATGAGCGCGATCGTGTGGCAGGCTGGCCATGACGGAAAGTGGTCTGCGAGCGCGACGGAGCGCGCCTTTAGGAATGCTGAGCGTGTGGTGCAGGCCCTCGAGGAGGACGAGCACCAGCTCCGAGGTGATGCCAAGGCGTTGTGGGAGCAGACCAACCGGTTCCCGCTGAAGCGCGACCCGCAGGTCCTTGCGATTCCTGTCTTGTTCGCCTCTGTGATGGTCGTCAAGCACAAGGGCGGAGAAGTGTACCGCAAGAAGCTGCGCGACTACGTCGATGTGCTTCTCAAGCAGTGGCCCGAGAACCAGGGACTGCTGGACCTCCACCCTCACGAGGCCTACATTGACCCGACGGGCGTGGCGTACTTGATGGAGAAGAACAAGTTCTTGGTGGCCGCGTCGCCGATCCTGAGAGGTCTGGACTTGGCAATTGAGGCTGTGGGTGGTGCCAGCAGCATGCTCGGGCAGAAGCTTGCGTTGCGGAGAAAGCCAGTACGCGCCGAGGTGACGGCTGCGCTCCAGGCCGGGGAGACCAAGGGTAAGAGGGGAGCGGCCGTGTACGAGACGGTGTTTGCTGAGCCACAGGGGCAACAGGCAAAGAACAAGACAGCATGATCCCATGATAATCAAAGATAAAAACCCCAACGCAATGGCGCTGCTGTGCGATGGACATTCATTCACGTGAAATGGATCATTTGTCTATAAGTCGCTTGTACATTTTTTTTTTCCTTGCTCGCCGCTTGTCCTTATGTTGGTTGTAAATTATTTATGCCAAAACAATGTACTTCCGCAGATGCTCCGGCACCGAGTCAAGCAGCTTCTTGTCCGTCAGCCACTTGCGCGAAAACAGGCGATCCGCATATCTGTAGGCACCGTCGCACAGCATCGTGACAACCGTGTGTCCAGGGCCCATCTTCTCAGCCACCTCCTTGGCAGCAACGACGTTGAGCGTCGAGCTGGCACCCAGGTACAGGCCCTCCTCGTCCAAGCAGCGGTACACCATCTCAATCGTCTTCTCGTCCGAAATGTGCAGCGAGCCGTCGAGCAGATCGATATCCGGCTTGAGGTTATCGGTAATACGGCCCTGGCCAATGCCCTCGGTGATACTCGATCCGGTCCGGTCAATCAGCTTGCCTCCAGACTGAATGTACGAGTGCAGCACACTGCCCGGAGGATCCGCAAGGAACGCCTTGACCCGTCCGCCACTAACATCCTTCAAAAACCGCGCCGTACCCGCCAACGTGCCCGCCGTTCCCGTGGCGCACGTAAACGCATCCACCTTGCCCTTTGTCTGCGCCCAAATTTCCGGACCTGTCGTCTCAATATGCGCCTGCCGGTTTGCCGTGTTATCGAACTGGTTCGTCCACACCGCGTTACCCCTGCCCAGCTTCTCCGCGTGCCGGCGCGCTTGGTGGTTGTAGTTCTCCGGGTTATCAAACGCGACGGCGGGGACAGGGTAGACCTCTGCGCCGAGCAAGCGCAGCAGGTCGATCTTGCCTTGCGACTGCGTGTTGGGCATGTAGATGACGAGCTGGTAGCCGAGGGAGCGGCACACGTGGGCCAGGCCGATGCCCGTGTTGCCTGCTGTGCCTTCGACGACGGTGCCGCCGGGGTTAAGCAGGCCTCGGCGCTCCGCGTCGCGGACAACGTAGAGTGCTGCGCGGTCCTTGACGCTGCCGCCTGGATTCATGAATTCGGCTTTTCCGAGGACTTCGCAGCCGGTCTGGTCGGAGATCTTGTTGAGGCGGATGAGCGGGGTGTTGCCGATGGCTGCGTGAACGAGAGCATGTTAGTGACTTTTGCCTGTGCAGCGCCTAGAGTGAACATGGCGACGACGATTCGACGAAAAGACGAACCTCCTGTCAGGCCTCTTGCGACGCCCTGGGCTTGGGCAATGGGCAGGTGAGGGGCATCGACCATGCGGCGCGCGCTGGTGGCGAACGTGCGCACGGTTTGGCGGAACATCTTGGCGAGCTGGCTGGAGGGAGGGCGGCTCCAACTATGTACACGACTCTTGTCTTGATTGTCGAGATTGGAGGTCCCCGAGGATGCGGCGAGCTGATGGGAGTTGTTTGATGTTGTGACAAGAGAGTGAAAATGTTCGCTTTGCTTGGGCAGGAAAGTACGGTTTGCGGTACAGGCCGAGCCGACCCAGCGCCGTGTGGGCCGAGAGCGGTGCCGGAGCAGTGATCACGTCATCTGTAGCGGCGACAGGGGGCCTCGAAGGTACGTACTTGATGTATCCGGCTGAACAGGTTGTGGATATTCAATGTACTTTATTCGTACAGCCTCGACAACGCGGACCCTCCAACTCCAACAATCATCACAATTTCATGACTGCACTTTTCTGTTGGATCAACTGCCACGCAACTCTGGAAAACGGCAGACACGTTGCATGTATCATCGCTAGCTTCTTTTGCTTCGTTCTCCTCAGTTTCACCCGCTGTCTTCAATTGCCTCTATATCGTCTCCTTGACCTCAACAAGATACCGCGACTTGTACCACTTTTACTGTCTCTGTTATCAGTAAAAGAACATCCGAGACAGAACCTCCACCACCACGCAAGTCATCAGCCAGCACTGGCAGCAGCTTTTCCTCTGGCGTTGGTGGCAAAACCAGCCGCGTTGAAAAAGAAGTGCGGTTTCGCGGCCATGGGCTGGTGCTGCGATCGCACGCTTCAAGAGGTGGTGGGCGGAAGAGGCATGATCGGTTCTTTGAAGAAGAGGACTGCTAGTTCACCACAAGATGAAGAAGAGGAGAGAAAAGAACGACATGGTTGTGGGCTTACAGAGGATTTTTCGAGCCTGTGAATGGTATATAGGTAGGTAATCGTTGTAATCGTTGTAATCGTTGTAATCGTTGTAATCGTTGTAATCGTTGTGCTAGATTGTAGTGTTCGTGTATTGTGATAAACGATAGTTGATACTGGTTGATCATTGGCACATTGCATAACTTTAGATCCACCTCATGAGCCCTTTGTGTTTCGCTTGTTCCACTAGATATTCGATATCATTTATATATATATATATATTAAAAAAAAAGGATTTCTATACATGACATTTCAATGCTATCAAAGCAGAGAATAAGAACATTCTCCTTGGCCACAAATTCCTTGCGCCACAATGTATCCACCACCAACAAGTACACTAGAAGTGCACTGAACTCAATCAGACTTGGAACAATTGTTCTCCAAAGTACATGTGTATGTAGGCTTCAAGCACTTGAAGATTCTATCCTGTAGTTCACATGTAGAGCTTGCTCATACTACTCAGTCTCAAGTGTGTTAACAAGTCGAGAGCCCTGAACACAACGAGCCACTCTCTGAATCAAGACGACTGCTTGTAACTCCCACCTCTATCCACAGTGCAGACCTTGCACCTCATGTATGTAGCTATGTATAATGACAAAATTGCTTAACACAGTAGTAAAACACAATGTCTACAGTAGAGTGGGACCATAATGCCGAGCACTGACAACGTCACATTCAAGCCTGAACCAGTGACAGCGCAGATCTCCGGGCTGATAGTTCAATAGTAAGTACATGGGTACTTGGGCACCTCTGGCTGGTAGAGTACAGCAATAAGAATGAATTGCATAAAGGCATACAAACAATCAAAGAAGTCGGTGCAAAAGTAATCACAGGCCGCACCAAAGCACATGTACCAAAACGCACTCGTCAAGACTGGAGGAACAAAGACAGCAAGCAGCCGGACATTGTCCAGTTGTGTCCATATATGTGCACTATTGTCTGCTGCGGCCGTGCTGCAGGGGCAAAAAAGAGCCGAGGCTCAAAAGACGCTGACTCCGTTCCAGATGTCTGGGCATTGCGTGAATGACTCCACCTGGAGAGATGCCTCGGCCGCTACAGTCATGCATTATCAACAAGAAAGAAGGTCTTGACAACAAATCAGGTGAGGCTTCAAATGCAAGCTGGGAGACCAGATCGCATCTGAATCTAGGTGGATAGTGAGGTAGCCAGCAAATATAGAAAAGAAAAGAAGAAGAAGAAAAAAAAAAACCGACCAGAGGGGTTTTCCTTTCGCGTCTCCTAATTCTTGTGTAATTGTTCGATTACCCGTGCTTTGTGTCCATCAGTGACGGCCTTTACCG
>KZ678722.1:0-21764 GCA_003019895.1 Coniella lustricola
AAAAAAAAAAAAAAAGGGGTCCCTTGGCAAGCAAGGTTGCTTCGCTTCATGAGGCGCAAGTGAAGCTGGACCCGGGCCTGTGGAGCAACTGGAGCACTGGAGCCGCCATGTTTCCCCCAGCCGGGGTGGCCGCCATGCTCAATTCGATGGATGAACGTGTTTCTCTTATTTTCTATCGTCTTCTTGTTCTCCTTGTCAGGGACAGCATTCCCGAACCTGCGACTGTACATGGGGCCTGTGCCCGCGTCGGATATCTCCCCCCGCGCAGAAGACGTCGTGACATGGAGGGCCACGCATGCCTTCTTTTTGCCAGACGGTGGAGACTGGGGATGAACGCTCAGGGGTCCTTTTAGCACACTGACTGCATGGGCAGGCAGGCAGGTAGGTATAAAAGCCCACAGGTCTTGAGATGAGCTTGTCGAGAGAAGAAAAAAAGAAGAAAAAAAGAAGGAAAAAAAGAAGAAAAAAAAGGCCGTCTCTTGGCCCCCCTTCCCCTTCTCCCCTGACGTGGCGCTTGCGCAAGGCCCAGGACAGCCAAGGGCTGGGCACGAGTAATTTAGTCAACCTCGATTAACATTTGCCTCGCGTTCCTCGACCAGCACATGATGGGCGATACGAACTTTTGGGCATCAAATCAAAGACCCAAGATTGCCCGGATGTGCGGCACTTGGCCGTCATGGTCGTTGATTGTCACTATACTGGAGACCAGGCGAAAGCTGCCGTGCACTACTGCGCAGCCAGATGCTGCATCGGTGATCAAAGACCATGCCGTAATTATATGCTCCCAAGAGGCCCCCATCGGTATCGTTTTTGTCATGGTCGAGGAGCTGATGCCCAGCGGGAACTCCCCGTGCAAACGGGAGTTATAATACTAGTTTCAAGGGTGTTTTCAACAACCAAGTTGCCGGCTTGGCCAAGCGGTAAGGCGTCGCACTCGTAATGCGAAGATCTACGGTTCGATTCCGTAAGTCGGCATCCAAACAACACCACCCACGTTTGTTTTTGCCTTTTTGCTCTTTTTCCTCTTTCTTTTGCCCGTTGCTACGGACCTGGTTTCGAATGGCTGTTGTTGTTTGGAGTCAGCCGCCTTGGGCTGGTGATGCTGGTTTCATTCAACGAGCCTGACGCCTTGTCTATCATTTTTGCATTTAGTAAGCGAGCACAGGGTGTTACGACCCGATTCACCAGGAAGAACAACAAATCAAAACACTTTTTGCTTTTTGCTTTGACACTCCCAACCTGCCCCCGGTGTTGAGCATCTGCCCTGCTTTTCAGTCACTGGTCTCTCGCCGCAAGACTGCTCCATGCCATGGGAATACTTGCGCCGGTCCAGGTGTGTACCAAAACCCCCTCCATGCGCCAGTCTGATTGGCCAGGCTGGACGTCGCCCTGCTCACCTTTTCGCGACGATGATGCCCCGAGCCCGGCTCGGGGCGAGGTGTGTGATTCCAATGCGTCTTGATCGACGACCTTTCGCTTTGCTGGCTGTACATGCATATGTACGACCACCAGTGAAACATTTAGGTTTTGAGATTCCACTTCTTTGTATTGGGACACGTGGTGATGGTTTGGTAGACTTGCTTGCGTAGCTATAAATGGCCGCTGAATGTGGTTCTCCTCCCTCGATTTGTGTGTGTGTGTGTGTGTGTTTTCATCACGACGTACAACCAGCTTGTCTTTTGTCCGCCTCGTCCAGCCTCCTTTCTGCTCAAAGGCCTTTGCAGATTGACCAACCTCCTTGATTCCCAGTTCCTCAAACAAAATGTTCACCCAGGATTCCCACCAGCTCACCTACACCTACGACCATGAAACCCTCATCATCACCCCCTGGGGCCCGAATGCACTCCGCATCCGCGCCACCAAAAACGCCTCGATGCCCTCGCAAGACTGGGCCCTCGACACCGCACCACCAGCAACACCCGCGCCAACAATCACCATCACTCACGATCATCACTCCACACACGACAGCCACGAAACACCTCGGCCAGCAGCAACCCTGGTCAACGGCACCATCCGTGCCTCCCTCACCCACCGCGGCAAACTCAGCATCCACAACATCCACACAAACACCCTCTTGCTCGAGGAATACTCGCGCACCCGCCTCGACGTGCGCGACCCCAAGGCTTCCGCGCTGGGCGTTGCAGCGCGCGAGTTCACGCCGAGGCACCCGGGGAGCACGGATTACACGCTCACGTACCGGCTTGAATCTCTGCGCCTGCCGCGCGGTGAGAAGGAGAAGTTGTATGGCATGGGCCAGTACCAGCAGCCGAATTTGGATCTGAAAGGGTGTGATTTGGAGCTGGCGCAGAGAAATAGCCAGGCTAGCGTGCCGTTTTTGCTGAGCAGTGTCGGTTATGGATTGCTGTGGAACAATCCGAGTGTCGGGAGGGCGGTGCTCGGGGCAAACATCATGTCGTTTGAGGCGAGAAGTACCGACAAGCTTGACTTTTGGATTGTGACGAATGGGGTTGAGGACCTTGACGACAATGGCGGCCCTGATCACGACGACGACGACGACGACGCTGGTGGTGATCAAGAAACACCGCCATCAACCCCATCAACAGCAGCAGCAGCAACAACAACAACAACGACCACCACCACCACCAAACAAACAAACCCAAAAGCCCTCGTCCAGGCCTACACAGCAATCACCGGCCTCCCCCCGCCGATGCCATCGTACGCTCTCGGCTTCTGGCAATCCAAACTCCGCTACCAAACCCAATCCGAGCTCCTCGCCATCGCCCGCGAGCACGTCACCAAGCGCCGTCTCCCGCTGTCCGTCCTCGTCATCGACTTCTTCCACTGGCGTGCGCAGGGGGACTGGTCCTTTGACCCAACCTACTGGCCGGATCCGCAAGCCATGGTCGACGAGCTGCGGTCGCTTGGCGTCGAGCCGATGGTGAGTATCTGGCCCACAGTGCAGCAGGACAGCGAGAATTGGGATGAGATGCTGGAAAAGGGGCTCTTGATACGCAACGAGCGTGGATTTCGCGCTGTGATGGATTTCCAGGGCAACACGGTGCATTTTGATGCAACAAATGCAAAGGCCAGGAAGTATGTGTGGGGCAAGGCAGTAGAGGGTTATGGCAAGTTTGGAATCAGGCTGTTCTGGCTGGATGAGGCCGAGCCAGAGTACGGAACGTATGATTTCGATAATTGGCGGTACCATGCTGGTACGCAGTTGGCGGTGGGGAATGTCTACCCAAGAATGTACTCGCAGGGATTCTATGAAGGTGCGTTGGAAGAGGCCGACAAGAAGGAGAGCAAGAATGCCACCGACAATACCAGCGGCGGCAGACCTATCCACGACTTGGAGCCAAACACCGTCAACCTCGTCCGGTGCGCCTGGGCCGGCAGCCAAAAATACGGCGCGCTCGTATGGAGCGGTGACATTGCCAGCAGCTGGGCCAGTTTACGCAGCCAGGTCGTCGCGGGCCTCAACATGGGCATTGCCGGTATCGCTTATTGGACGACCGACATTGGCGGCTTTCACGGCGGCGACCCCACGGACCCGGCATTCCGCGAGCTGCTCGTGCGGTGGTTCCAGTGGGGCACTTTCTTGCCAGTCATGCGCCTCCACGGCGACAGGTACCCGCAACGGGAACCGCTAGGTAATGAGGGAGGCGGCAAGTGTCCCTCAGGCGCGGATAACGAGGTCTGGTCGTATGGGGAGGAAGTTGGTGGCATCCTCGAGCGGTACCTCTGGGTGCGTGAGGGGCTGCGCGAATACTTGCAGAACGTCATGAAGGAAGCGAGTGAGGAGGGAACGCCCGTGATTCGTGCCCTGTTTCTTGAGTTCCCGAGTGATGCCCAGGCGTGGGAGATTGAGGACGAGTATCTGCTTGGTGCGAGGTATCTTGTTGCACCAGTCTTGTATCCTGGGATGACCAAGAGAACCGTTTACTTTCCTCGCGGTGCGCAGTGGAAGCAAGTGGATGGTGACAAGACCTTCCGAGGTGGCTCAACGGAAGAGGTCGACGCGCCTTTGGAGAGAATGCCTGTGTTTGAGCGAGTCTAAGCACTATAAGAAAGTGGCTGGAGTTTTGTATTCATATCGACCATGATGGCGTAGGCTTCAAATTTCCGCCTTCAACTGACAAATTCGGAACGCGTATTGGTAAAAGTCATGGCATGCTTGTTAAATACTTAAAGATCAGCTCTTGAATCCAAAACTCCTGTTATGTATGCTATTGGACTGTAAACAGACTCCAGACCCTTCCCTGACCAAGCCAGGCCAAACGCCCATCAGTCCATGCCAGAGATTCAGCATAAAACACCAAAAAGGACTAAAAGAGATTATTCGTTACACAGAACCACATCTGTTCTCAAAATCATTGCCTTTGAGCCCCGTGCTGTGAAGGAGGTCCTTCTTCATCGTGGGCAACCGGTATAAGTCCCGGCATATCGGCCAAGTTCATGTCTGGCGCGACGGAGGGCCCTGTGATTGGCGGACCGTAGTGTCCATGTAAAGAATTCGTCCCCGGTAGTCCTTCATCGATGCTTCCCAGAGCGGCGGCCGCTGGATCTCCTCCACTCTGGCCGCTCATCGCACTCACGTTACTGGTGCCACGCCGCCTCGTGCGATTGGCATATGCCATGGGTGGTCTGTTGACGGTGGTGGTAGACATGGGCGATACAACGTTATTGATACTTGGATTCGTAGACTGACGCTTTCGTCGACGTGCCAGACGCCAGCCACGTAGCCCATGGATACCATTACTCTCTGTGTCCGTGTCTGAGCCAGGAAGCTCAGGCCGGACCTCGCCTTCACCAGCCAGCTCAAAGGTGTGGGCGACTGGCGAGCGGGGTCCTCGCTGGGAGCCGCCGTATTCATCGCTTCCCGCGGACAGCTCACTTGTCTGGGAGTCGTGTCGGACGTGGCCTGAGGGATACACAAAGTTGTGGTAGTTGTACTGGGCGTTGGAGTCGGCTGAGCTGGCCATGCTGTATCGTACAGTATTCTGCACACCAGGTCTGTCGTTTTCCCGCGGTGGCAGCTCAAAGTAACCTCTGTCGCCCGCCTCCGAGGCCAAGCTGGGTGTCGCCCGCATATCCGCCGATGGACCACTCCAGACGCTGGGTTGACTCGGCGCATCAGAGCCTCTGCGTGATCTGCCGTTGGGCCTCTGAGGATGCTGCTGATATTGTCCGCCAAGTCCAGTACTCGGGGTCATCATGAGGGGATCGTAATCGAGCCGGTCAATCTCGGACGGCGTGGGATGCACATTTACATGGCTCTCGGATTTCATCTCGGCTGTCCGCCGCGTACGTGTACCTGATGTGGTTTCTCTGTGGGACTGCACAGCCTTTTCGGTCTTCTTGAGTTGTCGAATCACAAAGAAAGCAGCAATCAGTACTGCAATAAGAAGCACTACCGCTCCAGCGACGATTCCGCCAACTGCACCCTTGGACAGCCCGCCGTGACCGCTACCACTGTTGTCTTTGGAAGCTGCGACTTTGGGCTCACTAGATGGGAAGACCTTGGGAGCAACGCTTTCGCCTGAGGCGGAAGATGTGCCACTTGGCAAGGGTGGCGTGGTAACAGAAGTTGTAGTTATGGTTACGGCTGAACCATCGTTGGTGGTTGTCGTATATGTGATGGTGGTCGTTGAAGGAGACGTCGAAACACAGGAGCTGATGGCACAGCCCATGCCATTTTCGCAACAACCATAGTTCATAGATGCCGGGCAGGCAAAGTATCCGGCCTGGCATGTTTGCGTGTATGTCGACCCAGCCGGCGCCGAGCAGCCGTCGGTAGCACATAAGAGACCTGGCAACAGATTTGCATCAGCACAAAACGTATTTTCAAGATGGGGGGAGATCAAGGCGGAATCAGAATTATGCTGGAGCAGACCAATGATTGACCCGGGAGCTTACTGACCTTGTTGGCAACAACCGCCATTCAGTGACAATGGGCAGGCGTAATAGCCTGTCTGGCCCTGACAAGTCGAAACGGCTGCCGTTGTCGCATAACACGAACTTTGTGCGCAAGCATAGTTCTCGGGACAGCAATCCCCGCCGAGGGAGGAGGGACACAGCGCGTACTGGGACGGGCATGAACTAGCACCACGCTTTTCTTTGCCAGCGGCAACTTGGGATCCCGAAAATGACGAGAGCCGCACATCTTCTGTAATCTTGACTTTGAATACTCGATGGATGGTATCGCGGGTTCCAGAACCTCGGAATAGTGCTGTGACTGCCTCGGGCAGAATGGCGCAAAGGAGCAGGATCGTGCATGGCCCGCACGACCAGATCTGGCGGCCCTTCATGCTGCTTTTGCGCCCGAGTATAAAGCCCAAGTCAGGGGACTGCACTTCATGTATTGCTGTTTGCTTTTCTCAGGAGCCTGAGCTGGATATTCTGCGTCACGCATCTGAACCGTCAACAAAAATGGTCAAAACGCAAGTCAATAGTGAGACGTTAGACAGAAAAGTGCGATGCCTAGTAAGCCGCTCTCAAGAAGATGGACAGGCGCAGGTTATCCATCCAGCGGACCCCAAGCGATCGAAGCGTGAGCCGCAACGCACCAAGAGATAGAGAGACGACAAAGGGTGTAAGCACCGGGTAGACGGATGACGGCTGGTCGTACAGCAGGGCAAGAGGGGAAGAAATAAGAAAAATACCGTCAGCGCGTCGGCCAGATGCAGCAGCAACAGGCACTTAAGTAAAACCGCATGTGGAGCTGTCCATCATGTGCTGCAGATGCTGTCGGGTTGGGGCGGCGCCGTGTGGATGCCGGGTGGGTGTCTATCGATGGTTTAGTTCTTACCTAGGGCTTCTGGGACACCACAGAGTGGCATTTTGTAATGCAGACCTCGCGGAGCACGTTGATGCTTGCAACAACGAAATGCGGTAACTTGGTCCGACCGGTGGGCAGCACTAGGTAACTATCTTGCTCTTGGTCGTGTCCTGGGGGAGGGGCTGGGTGCTGCTTTGCGGACCCAAGCATGTGTTTGGGCATTCGGCTATGCTTTGCTTCTACTCGAGGACATCGAGATGGCATCGCAGCGACTTCGCCCTGTGCTGCCTTCTTCGGTAACCTTTGTACAGCAACTATTGTGCCCGTGGCAGTCCTGTCGGTTGGCTGCAGGCGGCGACAGGCGGCGGAAATAGGCAACAAGCTGAAGCTAAAGAGCGCAGAGGCTAGCACGGAGCGAAGGAACGCCCCCTTCCCCATGTTGGGTTCACAGACGGAAGAAACGTCAACGAGCGAGTCCACGGCAGCAAGTAAGCAGACTGACTGGTGGTGGTGTTGTACAATCCCGCAGCTGAGCACCGCAGAAGCATGGTATTCCCCTCGCTCTGCATTTTGCCCTATTATGCATCCGCGCTATGCTTGTTGCATGTGGTGTGAATGCGATAGCCACCTTGTACCCATTTTGTGAAATGGCATCAGCATGCGAAATGCATTTCTCTCTCTCTCTCTCTCTCTCTTCACCTGCTGTGCTTGGCTGAGGATAGCAGAGGCTCCACTATCATCGAGACTCTGGACGGAGGATCGCGAGTGGGCTCCCTCGCTCCGCCGGCGCCAGATCCAATGGCGTGCGCAATTCTTGACGAATTCGAGTTGCAGTGCGAGACCAGCGGGCTTCGCAGGCCGCCCAACTTGCATGTTGTGGGTTGCAGCCACACCGGCTGGCTGGCTGCAGATTGGCTGCAGGGCAAAACCTGGCTGACGAAAGCTGAGTGAGTATGATTTGTATGGTTGGGTGCAGCTGCAGACTGGCTGCAGTCATCACTGACGAGAGTAACGTGGGTCTGCTGGCGCTGCTTGCCATCTTGGGCAGTTCGTGGATGTTTGTTGCGGTGGTGATGGCGTTGGTGGGTCGCCTGTAAAGAAGGTCGAAATACAAGCAAAGCAGTTTCGGAGATTTTAGGCAAGAAGAGCTTTGATCAAGTTCGTCCTTGTTCTTTCCTTCGTTCGTCTGTTGTGCCGTTCCCTTTCGGCTGGATCCCCACACATGTCTTGCTCGGGATCTGCGCGGGTAAGAAGCAACTTCACCAGGGAAAGTACGGAATAACACACCTCTTCGGATTATCTTGGCTGGGGCCGCAACCTGCTGCCCTGGTGGTACTTGGCATCTGCAACTAGTTTCAGCCCTATGGACAATACTTGGAACTTCAATTTTCACCGAGGCCGTTTTACCATAGTAAGCTGCACATGTATGGTGTTCTTGCTTCTTCCTTCAGATCGACGGAGGACATCCTCTGAGTTTTTGCTACCCATAATGGAATAGTGCACTCGGTAGCTCGTTAAGCAAATACCTTGTAGGAATCTCTCTGGTCGTTCTCGCTTTCCCTACCGCATGTGGATCCAAAACCAGAACTCTCTCTGGTCGTTCTCGCTTTCACTGCTGCACGTGGATCCAAAATCCACGTTGACGTTGTGCGAAAGCTCGTCTCGGTATGTTCTTCGGACTTTACATCGCAAAGCATCAGCACAAAGTAAGGGAGAATTATATATACACTAAACAATATTATGCTGTCCAAATATGAGCATACCGCCAACTTCCCAGATTATGCTTTTCTCTCAAATCGAATTACGTTCCAACACCTGTTGTGCCAACCTGACTCTTGCAAGCCGATAAATATGCCATCACCGACAGACTCCCAAGTCGGACAAGATTCCCATCAAAGCCGCGCCAGAACCAGACTCCAGGCTTGAGCCCAAGTTACCGAGTACCATTGCCTTATACACAATCAAAAAACTCCGAAATGCTTTTCCCTCAAATGCTGTCGTGACTGCTGGAGCCTATCTCGTCGGCACCAATGTCCAGCACAATGATGAAATCATACAATATACCTCCCCCGTACTTCAAACTCGAAGACTCATCGGAGCCAACTTGGGATGCTCATCTCAAACGGATAGAAATACGCAAAATTCAGCTCGGGCAACATGTCGGCAAACACGGGCCCGGGGCCGCCTCTGTTTTGTTGCTGTAGGAGGTCGACCTGTAATTTGAAAAGGCACAAGTCAGGGTGTGTTTCCAAACGTCGAGTGGGTCAAGTCAGTGGTCTCTATTTTGGATAGCAGCGGGTGGAACGGAACAAGGTAAAGAAGAAAATGAAAATTGCAAAGACGAAACCTTACATCTGTTGGTGACGGCTGGTCAAGTGACTGCACACGCGCAAGCCACGGGTGGTCCTGTGTTTGCACTCCGCTGCTTGGTATCCGAGACTCGCTATCAAGTGACTTGTTAGTTGATGTAGTAATGGTAGCCAGATTCTAAGCATAGAAAAAGAAAAAATGAGCCGCAGAAATTCCTGGTGTTGCTTACCTCCACCGTCCGGTTAATCCATTATTGTGAAGTAGACCTCTCATCTCCTTGAGCTAAAAAATCACACCAAGAACTATCAGCATGTATCACGACACGAAACAACAAAACATAATCAGGGCAATATATGGGGGATGGGGAGGATGGCTAGTAATACTGACTATACATCTTGCCGGCGGGAAATACTCCTCCAACCTCTCAACAAAACTATACAAGACCTCACACATTTCCCGCACATCATTCTCAAACACTCTTCCAGTCACTCCCGTTGGATTACCGATAACTTCCAAGGGACTGCTGCCTGTCACTGCTGATGCGGAAGAGGCGGCGCCCATCAGCTGCACCTTGACAGATGCAAAACACATCATGGCCAGACTGGGATCGAGAATGCGTGGATTCATATCTTGGGTCTGGCTCTGGCCTTGGTTGTGAATCTGATGCTGATTTTGGTACAGGTTTTGGTGGCCCTGTTGTTCGTTGCCCATTTGGCCATTTGTTGGAGCCACAGGCATCGCCGCCGCCGCCGCCGCCGCCGCTGCTGCTGCTGCTGCTGCTGCCGCTGCCTCAGCAGCACACAGCTCAGACTGCACCATAGCAAGCGTCGTCGCCATAGCACGCGCGTGAGACACACACAGGTTCCGGGTCTTTTCAACCCAACCGGGCGGCGCCAGAAGAAACATTTCCTGAACATGTGCCGTGGCATGGGTTTGTAGTGCCAGGCGGTAGAGCTCGCAGTGCAGCATGTCGTACCAGAGGTGTAGCATGATCAAGGGCCCCAGTTGAGGCGTATGTTGGCGGCCAAAGAGGTTCTCGCGGCGTAGTTGGAGGTGGTGTGGAATATTGGCTGACCATTGGGCGAGCTTGCGCAGGCAGAGCATGTAGTCTGATTCGGGATTCCAGGGAGGAAGGGAGCCGGCTGATGGTAGGGTTTCGATGTAACTGATGTGGTGTTGATTAGTTTCTGTTCTGTAACTATACAAGTGGAAGAAATGAGGTAAATACTGCTGCTCATGGCGTGATATCTAAGAGGCTTACCGTAAGATCATATATCGTATGCTAGAAAGTAACACCTGTTGACCCATAATACCCACTGGACGAAAATCGTACTCGCACGGCGAAGAATACGGCTCGTCACTCTCCAAGGTGGGAATGGGGGTTACACAGGGAACGTCGAACCTGTTGTGACCAAGGAAAGGAACAAAAAAAAACAGTTAGAGCTTGAGTGTCCTCTACGTATTTCAATTGTCGCTCACCACTTGTCGAGAAAAACTTACTCGAAGTTGTAATCCTCGCACGGCAGCTGCAGCTTGATGCTGTCGGCGGGACAAAATGTCAATTCTCTCAGGCCCGTAGCTGTCATGCGGTCTACGCTGTAGCACGCAAACATGACCCTCCGCCTCTGCTCCCGATCCAACCAGCGCAGCTCCGTTGTGGTCGCCGTCTTGTCCTCGGCCCATTTTGTCTCGTCAAAGAGTCGCAACTTGAGCGCGAAGCGGTTCGCTAAAGCAGCCATCAAGAAAGCCTGGTTGTAGTCACCGCTGTAAGCAGCGTGCTTGCATAGAATGAGCGCCGCCATGGCGTGGTGTAATTCCATGACGGGAGTGCAGGTCATGAGCTGCTGCATGGCGAGGACGGACCAGCGGCCGGCCTGGGTGCTGCTCAGAGGAGGCTGTGGACTGCGCAATGCTGCCCGAGTAGGCGGCCGATTGATGAAGCGGACAGTAATGGCGCATATGGACAAGAGCAGAGTCTCGGAGGCGCGGCCGTCGCGCACCTGGCACATGAGAGTCCCGCGGTGAAGGAACGTGTTCGTCTGGTAGGGCGCAACGTGGCTGAAGAAAGCTTCTAGATAGGGGTACACATTATCTGGCAAGCGGTCCATCTCGGGCTGCGAAGCCTCTGATAGCGGAGGCTGTGGCACTGGGAAGTGGTCATCTCTAGCAGAAGGTCGAGCTTGCTCTGGATGGCCACCCATGCTTCCAGGACTCCCTGCAAATACTTCATAATCGTGGTCTGTTAGTTTGCTGTACACCAATGATGTTTGAGACCAAAGCTCATTTTGGCAGCACTCACCTTTGGACCCCGACACCTCAGAGACTACCGACGGCGCAGAGAGCGGCGTTGTCTCTTCTACCAAGGAGCTCATGGTGAGGACAGAAGAGTGAGACTGGGTCTGTGGCGGCTGCTGCTGCTGCTGCTGCTGCTGAGCATTCTGTCTGCTGCGCTGTTTGGCTCTATCGATGCGACTCTTTGCCGTAGCTGTCAGGCCCGTCACGTCGGTAGTCTGGTTGTAGACGCACTCGAGCTGCTTCAGCGCGCATCTTCCACAACGAGGCACGGCTTGCGTACACTTGCTGCGCGCCTTGCGACAATGCTGGCACGCGGACTGGCGATGACCGGCCGGAAAGGGCGCGGGCGCCAACGGCGAGTCTGATGGGCGGGTTGAGGCACTGCTGATGCTGTTGCCGTTGCTGATCCCATTACTCGTCGCGCTGGTGTCGGTAAAATCGCATACCAAAGCCCTCTTCTTGCAGTTGTTGCACGCTCCGGGCGTCTCGTCGCACTTGACCTTGCGTGCTCGACATGTCAGGCAACCTGTCCGGACACGTCTGACCTTCTGGCTCGGCTTAGTGGTGAATGGGTCGGCTTCAGCAGCAGCAGCAGCAGCAGCTGGAGGAGACAAGGAAGAAGAGGAAGAAGGTTTCAGAGGAAGAGGGTAAGAAGCAAGAGCAAGAGGAGGCAGAGGAGGAGGAGCCACATCATCAGCACCACCAGCAATCCGCGGAGCAGCCACACCCACCGAAGCAGAGGAAGCAGGGCCAGCACCAAGACTAGCACCACCAGTACCGAGACGATGGCGCGATGGCGCGAAAGGCACCCGCGTACCGCTGCTAGCGAGAGAACGATCCGGGTGGAGATGCGGCAGTGGGTGGTCGGAAGCCATCGTGCCGTGAGCGTCGCCGAGCGAGCAGCATGGCGCATTCCAGTCAGTCGCAGCAGCGTGGTGGTGGTGGATTAGGCGAACGAGGCAGGCCTTGGCTGGCCTGGCTGGACCCTCGACCGAGGGGGATTAGAGGGAGCCTGATCAGTGTCTCTCAGGTCGCTCGGTGGCCCTTGGACCCCCTATCGATTCCTTAGCCATAGGCGACGCCTCCGCAGGCCGCTAGGCGAGAATGCGGGGAAAGGACTCCAACGACGAGGCCCGGTGAGACCCCTGTGAGACCCTGTGAGGCCCTGTGAGGCCTTGTGCGTGGCGCTGGTCTAATTCCCCCACACTGCGGGTGGTGCGGGGTTTAGGGGCCCACGGGGCCCTTGGGGCTGCTAGGGCGTTGTCGTGCTGGCAGTGGCACCAGGTAACGGTCGTGGTGGGGCTGCGCCCCCACTAAATGTCACTGAAAGACTCCAAGCTGCACATTTGGGCTCCAGGCGCTTATGTGGCTTGATTAGCGGTGCAGCAACCACCGAGCCCACTGCAACCTTGTACAACCCGCTACTTCCTACAGTGCAAGCGACACTTCCGCAGCAGCAGCAATAACAACAACAACAACAGCAACCACAGCAGCGCACGGCCGATAATCGCTCACGACAATGCTGGCTGCCAATACAAAAGAGAGAGTTGCCAAGTGGTGAGTGGCTGTTGAAACTGCCTGATTGTTGATCTACTCGTCTCTACTCATCCTTCTCGCCATTATGCCTCTGTCTGAGCCGGTGCTGATCGAAACAGGCCTCGTGGCAGGCGCCCAGTCTCAGCACAAACCAGCCGTCACCGAGTTCCGCGGCGTGCCTTTTGCGGCCTCGACAGCGGGCTCGAACCGCTGGCGCCCTCCCCAGCCGGCTGAGAAGTGGGTAGGAGTCAGAGACTGCACCCGTGATGGACCTATAGCGCCCCAGCTGCCTCCAGGCCCGCTGTACTGGACAGAAGAAGGCAAACAGCCGCGCCAGAGCGAAGACTGCCTCAACCTCAACCTCTGGACGCCTGCGCAGCTCGCCGATGCCGGTCAGCCCAGGTATCCCGTTTACGTGTGGATCTATGGCGGCAAATTTCTCTGGGGCGCTTCTACCGACAACAACTTTGACGGCACCTCGCTGGCGGCCAAGGGGGTCATTGTCATCACCTTCAACTACCGCCTCGGCATCCTGGGCTGGCTCGCCCACCCAGCTCTGTCTGCCGAGTCACCACACAATGCCTCGGGCAACTACGGCCTGCTCGACCAGATTGCCTGTCTCAAGTGGGTTCAGCGCAACATCACAGCCTTTGGCGGCGATCCTGGACGGGTGACGATAGGCGGGCAATCTGCAGGCTCGGCCTGCGTAGGCCTCCATCTCTACGGACCCGAGTCCAAGGGCCTCTTTCACGGCGTCATCTCACAGTCTGGCACGCGGCACCCTCGTGACCCGCTCATTTCATGTCTGGCGCCCTCCTACCGCACCAAGCAGCAAGCCGAGTCTGAGGGCGAGATGATTCTCGCGGAGAAGCAAGCCAGCAACTTTGCTGCAATGCGCGCCATGAGTCTCGACAAACTCCTAGAAGGCAACCACCGCGACGACACGACTATGTGGGGCCCACCGCCCTTTTATCGCGCCTGTCTGGACGGCTGGCTGTTTCCGCGCACGTACGAGGAGACCTTGCTACAGGGAACTATGAACGACGTGCCATTGCTCAACGGACAAAATGCAGACGAGAGCGGCAACTACACACATCCAGAATTCAACGACGACGACCTACAAGAGGCTGCACGCATCAAGTACGGCGCCTTTGCAGACCGTTGGTTCGAGCTGTATGGTAATGAAGAGAGCAGCACCAACGCGGCGCTGCAGAAATGGAACGTTGCGTGTCAGGACAACTCCCGCGTGGGACCACATCTGCACCATGAGCTGTGGGCCCAACACGCCAGATCCGACATCTTCATCTACTTTTGGTCGCATGCGCCTCCTGAGAGGCGTGGATTCAGGAAGGACTACCCTGTGCCCAAGGCGAAAGGGTACACCTTTTTCAATGGCTCTCGCACGGGTGCCTACCATGCTGCCGAGATTCCATATGTCTTTGACTCGCTCTGGACGGCGCCGTGGGATCCATACTCTGATGTGGACCGCGAGGTGGCTGACAGGGCAAGCGAGTTGTGGACCAACTTCATCAAGACGGGCAATCCTAACAATGGTGGCAGAGAGGACAGCGAGCGGAGCCCGCCTCCGCTCCTCCACTGGCCCACGGCTGCAGAGGATCCAGGTCATGTAATGGAGCTGGGCAAGGAAATGCGATTGATCCCGAATTCAGACAATGCAGAGCGTGAAGGGTTCTGGAAGGAGTACTTTGCGGCGCAGAAGATATGGTGACTGGTCGTTGGGTTGGGTTTGTGTGTTCGGGTGGGCGGGCATTCCAAGATACCAATTGAGGTTATACATTGTGGACTTTAGATACACCTTTCCCGACATGACGCATTCAGCAGCTACTGCTGTCAACACAGATCGATATCATTCCTGGACATCTTGTGGAGACAACAATATAGCACACGGATGCTCATTTTCACTTGCCCCATTTACTCTGGAGTACAACAACGTTCGCGCCACTCGCCGAGAACACTTCCATATGTATCATCACAAAGTTCCTCTCATTATGCCGTGGTCTAGAACACATTCACCCCGCCTTGGCCTCCGCATCAACACCCGCCTCGCCGGCACCACCATGATGCAGAATATCCCTTCCATAATTACCCGTACAAACCGTCCTCCTGAATTTCCTCGCCGGCACCCGCCGACTGAACAGCTCGTCAATTTGAGCATACGAGCGGCCCGTATAATCCGGAATAAAGAAATACGTCACCAGCAACGTCAACACGCCAAATGCTGCAAAGTACATGGCTGAGCCACCCACGCCTAGACCCCGTTGCGAGGGTGTTTCCAGCATATAGGGGATGGCGACGTTGTAGGTGACACCCAGGATGCCGTTGCCTAGGGCACCGATGGTGGCTGTCTTTGCACGCAAGCGCATGGAGCCCGATTCACCAATGTAGATCCAGCCGCAGGCATTGGGGCCGAGAGTTGAAGAGAAAGAGCCAATGCACAGGAAGGCGAGCATGATGTGGCCGGTGGTGAGGGTGTAGGGGAGAGGCATTGCGAGACCGGTCACACCAATGCCAACTAAGTGAGGTGGCGAAACGTGTTAATTCAAGTTGGACTTTGCATACAAAACGAAGGGGATAGTCTCGACAATACGTACTCATGGATATCAAAAGCCCTGCTTGTCCCGTCATGAGAAGTCTTCTCCGGCCGATACTCTTGAATTCGTTGAGGCAGAAGACGGTCATGATGGCGAGGATCTGGAGAGAAATGGCGATGCAGGTCGACTCGAGCGAGTTGGATTGGCCGGCGAGAGTGAAGCTGGGATGTTTGTTTTGATTGGTACTCAGGCCAGCTTTTCTGTATGTACGGATGTATGGATTATGCCACGGAAAAAGAAATCAAGGAATTACTCACAAATACGTCTTCTGGGGGCCTGTAATCACGTTACCCGCCAACGAAGCCGTCAGGGGTGGGAAGAACGCACAGAAAGTTCTTCGTAAATCAGTGCCTTTGAAGCAGTCAAGGAAGGACGATTGTTTCATCTGCAACTTCAAGTCAGAACTCTGTCGCCCTTTTCCTCTGCCAGAAGACTACAACCAAGCTTGGATAGCTCACCAAGAAGAATGGAAAGGAAGAAACAGAGAAACAAGAGCCGAGACACATACCAACTGCTTCTTCTCGGCCTCTTGGCCAAGTGTGTACTCGTACTCGGCGTAGATAAGCTCCACATCCTCCTCAGTGCGTGTAGGATACATGAAGCGGATGACTTTCTTGGCTTTTGTGTTCTTTCCTTGCATGATGAGCCAGGCAGGCGATTCGCACAGCAACCAGACTTGCACGGCGAGGACAACGACAGGCAAGCAGACGCAGACAAGGAGAGGCATGCGGTAGGCCCACTTGTTACTGGCCTCGGGCCAGACCTGCTGGCCGACGTAGCAGAGCACGACTGAGATGAGGTCCCCAATGGAAGCTATTGGGAAAGGCGGCATTAGCAAACATGAACAAGACCTCTCCGAGGTGGACCGGAATAGAGAAAGGAGGACACAAGTCGAATAGGAGCACTCGCAGATAAAGATGAACAACGAAATCATCATGCCTCGGGCATTCCGCGGCGCCAGCTCGCCAATATACAAGGGCGCCGTCGCCTGCGTGAGGCCCGAGACAAAGGCAAGCAAGAATCGTGCCACAGCAAACACCTTCCAATTGGTAGCCACAAACTCAACAATGACGCCAATGATCATGACGGCCAGGTTGAAGAAGATGACGGTGCGTCGACCAAAGTAGTCGGCAATGGGACCCATACTGAACTGGCCGAGGACCTGTGCTGGGGCGGCCACGGCGTTCCATCTGCGTAGACAATCGGCTTTAGTATGTGAATTCTTTTTTTGGGGGGGGAGAGATGAGACTGAACGAGGGGCTGGTGGTCAAGGCTCACGTTGAGACTGTCTTGGGCTTCACTGCGTATTTCCCTCCAGACATGTAGCCTTGGCCCATGACATAGCAAAAGGACTGCGAACCCACGAGAGCAGTGACGGCTGTGGAGTCAGTTCCGAGAATCAGAGCACTAGCCTATGTACATGTAATCATGGATATTGCACTGCGTTAGCCTTTTGCCGTTCGCATGGGTACAGCAGCGAGCAAAGAATATGATCCGCGTTCAATCTTACAAGAGCGGCTGCCACAACGGCAAACACTTTCTTGTCCTCCTGGAAGGTCTTGCGTATTGATTTGGCGTCTTGTAAAGTAGCCTTTTGCGCAATCTCGAGCTCAGCCACATGCTGCTTGTTGTCGTCAATGACATGGTCCACCGTCTGCGTCTGAGCGGTCTGGATGTCCTTCTTGTCCATGGTGGCGGTCGTGGCGACGGCAAGTCCTAGCTGTAAATTGCGCGGCCCAAGGTCAGCTGCATGACAGTGACTTGCGATGTTGATGAGGAAAGAGACCCAATACAGTTTACTCCAAGACTCACGGAATATGAAGTCGGTTGTCAGAATGGGGCAGAGAATAGTCCAAGTCTCCGCTTGGCTGTGACATCAAGAGCACCACAAGTCGGCAAATGGGAAAGGGGCTCGTTCTCAGTTCAGTTAACCGAAGCCCTTGACCTTTAAGCTTTGCCTTGTACCTACTATCCGAAGGAGGAAAGCTAATAGATTGCAAGTAAAGAAAAGAACAGCACAAGGTGACCAATGCTTTATATAAAAGAGCAAAGCAGAACCGTATCAATCATACATCGGGTACAAATGCCGCCCAAAAGAATATACACACAAATCCACACACATGCAACCTGAAATGTAAACTGACCTCAAACTTCCAAGAGATCAGGAGACAGCAAATCTGGCGAGTAGATGAGTACCTAGTCAAGTTGCACGGACATGCATTCCTTTCCTGGTCCAGGGTGCCTATCGTGTCTTTTTTTTTTTTGACTCCCAACGGACATAATGCGTTATCTTGGATGGATGGCATCGGTCCGTCTCCATTGCTGCATATTCCGCGTATCGACAGATCACAAAGCTGCACGTTGAAACTTCGGTTCAACTTACCCCCCAGTGTCAACAAAGGCATTGGGAACACGACGGACAGGAAAAGATCGACTATCAATTCTGCATGCGGGGAATCCATGTAGACTTGCGGGAAGGGGTTCGTCCTATGCTTTGTTAAGCGAAGTAGTATAAACCCCCCCCCCAAAAAAAAAACTGGAATGGGTTACATTCATGATCGATTGCTGTACTCAATAGTACAAGCGCCACGTGAAAGCCCTCTGTCTGTCCGGAGATCTCGCTTATCCCCCACCATCCTTTGCTCATCCTCCGGAACGACCAATACTAGAGAAACAGCTGAAACGAGACGAGCAGCGCCGAAAGACAACTCACTTTGCGCGGACGCAGTCATACCCGGGGTTGTTACTCTGCTATGTGGCATCCGTCACCGTCTGTACGCGGCTCTCCGCCACGGTATCTTTGATTCCGACACTCGCTCTCTCTCACTCCCTTCCACCGCGTCAGGTCTTTCTGGGGGGTCAGTCCATATTTCTACTGGAGGAGAGTACCGTGTAAGAAAATGAAGACAAAAAGACCATCAAGCAGCAACGGACAGGGTGGGCTTCTGTGGAGCCTCCCTTCAAGTCTCCGTCTTCTTCGGAAAGGTGGTCAGAATATCGATGCCGTGTTCCGAAAACCGTACAAAATGTGTCGTTTCCAGTAGCTTTTTGTCTTGACGTGGATCGATAACTCGTTATGTGAATAGATACCAGAAGGCTCAATTGTTGTCTTGCAATACATCTTTCATACATTACATGTGTTTATGTGTATATATATATATATATGTATATGCACGTCAATCCCGTTTCCACGTTCGTTCTTTTCTCGACCCGTCCATTTTAGATTTCTTTTGTTTTACTCCGCAGGAGAGCGAATCGAGGAACAAGACGCCAGCACCCAAGGCCAACGACAGAGCATGGAGGCGCCGTTAGCGATTCCCGTCGAGACGCACACGCCAGATACAATCCCGACGCAGACAGCTGCTACTCCTCCGGAGAACCAGGCTCGGCATGGTGAGAAGCAGCAGCCTGCTACCAACCACGACTTGGAACTACAGAATGGCGGGCTGAGGCATCAGCAGGACGAGCAGCACAGTAGGGGCACAGCGACGGGCACAGATACAGACGGGAGCGGCGAAGACGGTGACATTGCGCAGACCGAGTCGGACCAGAAGAAGAAACCTCAGCTGCAGGATCAGACCAATCTTTTGCCCACCAAGGAGCTCATTATTGTTATGTTTGGGTTGAGTTGTGCATTGTTTTGTGAGTGCGATGTGGCGAACGTCCCATTTGGACCGTCCGTGTGATTTTTGATTCTTTTATTCTTTTATTCTTTTCCCATTCTTGTTGGTGATCACATCATTAACTCGATATGGTTGTTTTTCTTTTGTCTCAAAAGGTTCCCTTCTCGATCAGACCATGTAAGTCATCATCATTCAACCCTTGTTCAAGTTCACCTGTCTGATCCGGGTCCAAGCGTTTCAACGGCATTGCCTACCTTGGGCCGCGAATTCCACGATGCGTCCATCTCATCATGGGTGGGAACAGCCTATCTCCTCACGTCCACGGCCTGTCAGCCTCTCTATGGCCGACTATCCGATGTGTTTGGCCGCAAAGCCGTCCTCTTGGGCAGCATGGGATTCTTTCTGTTCGGCTCCATACTATGCGCGGTAGCTCAAAGCATGGTTATGCTCATTATCTTTCGTGAGTTTCTGCTCCCAATAAGAACCCCCCTCGCTCATGGCTTGACTGACTGTGCAACCGGACTGACGTTGTGTAATCCATACAGGTGCTGTCTCTGGTATCGGTGGAGGTGGCATCCTGACCTCAGTCATGATCACCACCTCAGATGTCGTCTCACTAGAAAAGCGAGGAACATACCAAGGCCTCCTTGGCGTTGTCGTAGCGGGTGCCAACTCCATTGGTCCTCTCGTCGGCGGCGTGTTTTCGGAATCTGTATCGTGGCGTTGGTGTTTTGTGAGTCAACACTGTGATCCGAAGCTCCAAAACATGCCACTCCGTCAGGGTAATGAGCGTTGAATCCAACTCTTGCTGACCTGGCCTGTGTTGGAAAGTACATCAATATTCCTCTTACGAGTATTGCGATTCTTGTTGTGGCCTTCGTTCTGCCTTTAAAGAAGCCTACGGGGAGCGCCATGGAGAAGCTCAAGAAGATTGACTATCTGGGTTGTGTGACCATGCTGGCTTCTGCACTTCTTGTGCTCTTACCGCTGTCATGGTATGTTTTAGCATACCACATACTCCACGCGGACCGCAATGCACCCAAAGCGGAAATCCAATATACGCCTTCGATAATACCACATCACTGACATAAACATCACTGTCACAGGGGCGGCACAGCATATCCATGGAACTCGGCTGGCTTCATTGCGCCACTGATGGTAGGCATTGGCTTATTTGGTGCATTTATCTTCATTGAATGCAGGGTAGCTGGTTTGCCTTTGATACCTTGTGAGCAGCGACTCAATGGTCTGGCTCTTTTTTTTTCCCACCTCAGATGCTGATGACTTGCAAACAGTGCACATTTTTAAGATATCGACTGTTGCGGGCGCATATATCGGCGCCTTCTTCACTGGATTCATGTTCTACTGTAACCTGTACTACGTAAGGCATGGCCGCCCATCTCCAGGTGTCTGAGCTGTCCACTAACCACAACCGAATCTTGATTAAATCATGCAGCTGCCCCAGTTCTACCAAGTCGTCCGCGGCGCCTCGCCCATCCGCTCCGGCATCCTCCTCCTGCCCTTGACCCTCGTCCAGACCGTCACCTCTTTTACCGCAGGGTTTCTCGTCTCCAAGACAGGCAACTATCAGCTCAATTTATGGATCGGCTTCGGCATCTGGACCGTCGCCTGCGGCCTGCTGTCGACCATCTCACCCAGCATATCCGACGCCAAGCTCATTGGCTACCAGATTCTCAGCGGTATTGGTGCTGGTCAGACCTTTCAAACGAGTCTGGTGGCGATCCAAGCGAGCGTTGCGCGCGCTGATATGGCGGTTGCAACGGGGACTAGGAATTTCTTGCGCTTGTTGGGTGGCACGGTTGCGTTAGCTGCGTGTGCAGCGATCCTGAACAATACAGCAAAGTGAGTAGCTCTCCACTTCAATTGGACGGCCTGTTATCTTTTTCATATTTGCCGTCCCAAGTCGCGCGACTGTGAACACATGAGGCCAAAGAGGAGCTATCTGCTCCCATACCATTGCTCACACCACTCTTGCTACAGGGCCGATCTCCAGGGCATAGTATCGTCGACGACGATCAGCGAAATCATATCTGATCCCACGCAAATATCGGCTGGCACATTGGGCTTGACTGCTGCACATACCTCTGCTGCGATCATGGCATACAGTAAGTCGCACCGCCCCAACGAGGTGCTCCTCGGCTCCTCTCACTCTCGTGATGCCTGTACTGCCTATCTTTGCTGGTCTTTTTGTCTAATCTTCGTCCCTCCATATAGCCCATGGCATACGGAACATCTACTATTTCATGATTCCTTGCTGTGCCATCTCCTTCTTCGTGACTCTTTGTCTCGTCAAGGGCCACAGTCTCAGAAGGGAAGACGACGCTCGACTTCAGGAGGAGGGCAAGAAGTGGGCCGCGAACAGGCAGGGAATCCTCCATCGAAAAAATAAAGCTCCAGATGATGGCACCAGCACCGATAAAGCACGGCAGCAGGAGGAAAGGAAGGAGGGTGAAGGGACTACTCAAGGTGGCTCGATGGGGACAGAGAAGGATAAGGATAGGGGAGTTGGTGGTGATGGGCTGGCCGTCACCCCACTGAAAGGAGATGGAGACGAGGAAAAGCAAGTCAAATAGAAGCTAGAACTGGTGTTTTCTCTTCTTTTCTTTCCCTTTTTTTTTTTTCTTTCTT
>KZ678723.1:0-21732 GCA_003019895.1 Coniella lustricola
AAAAAAAAAAAAAAAAGAAAGAAAGAAAGAGACCAAAGGGACACTGAGCATCAAGAGTGCGCGTACAGGTGTCTTGTGTGGGGAAGCGAAATACATGCAGCACAAGAGCTGAGAATAGCTGATAGATGCTACACCACCTTGCCAAATCGAGGGCCAGCAAGCCTGCCGGGCTGCTACTGTATTCAGTCCACCATTGCGCTACATTCCAAATTAAACCAAAGTGGTGATTGCAAGCCAGATTGGGAATGCTATCGAGAACATTGATTTGAAGGTCGACTGTAGTTCTTCAACAGCGAGGTGGGTTAAGAAGATGCGAGCTGGTCAGATACAGACAACCAGTGCAGACATCTAGCAACGTCAGCGACGAGCGAAATTCTATTGCAAAAAGAGACCTTCGTTGTAAGCATGCGCAAATTCAAGCAATTCCATCAAAGTCTTTCTAGAAAGCTTATCTTTCCACACTGAAGGGCTCAAGTATCAGCCCACGGCGCTCAGAGCTGAGCAAATGCCACGTGTTGGGGGCCAGGAACTGTTTTGATTGCAGTACTTACTGTACAGTACTCCAAACACCGAAAACTGATGATACATGTTGCATGTAAACTGGACGATGGTTACATTGAACTCAAATGCAACGTAGTTCAAGGCCATATTATGCAGACGTGGATAAAAGGCCTGAGAGGAATGCTGGGCTTGCTCGTTGTTGCTGTAGGGAGAAAGGAGATAAATACCTCGAAATAGCATATAACATCAATAGTTATATGGCAAAGGCTTCGAGACAAGATGCATGCGTCTTTTTAGCAGAGCTTGGCGATTAATATCCAATCATTTTGAGCCTCAAACCTCGTCCATAACCTGTATTCCTGGGCGCAAATAAAGAATGTCAATCCGTGATTGGTGACGCGCACTTCTCGGAGGGCAACCCTCCCAGCTATGGCGCTAGTCCGTCCTCTCAGTTGAAAGTGATCGACTCCAGTACTCGCCAAGGCGTGAGCTACCGTACCGAGGAGCCGGTCGCCTGTTGCACCCGTGATGGTCTTCTGGAAGAAATAGCCAGCGTAGCATTGCAGATCGTGTCTGATCCTCTATTGGTCAGATAGTGTCGCCCAGCATGGCGGCCGAGTGCGACTACTGCAGGCGAGGGCTTGCGCCTGGATTCGGGCTGCAGCACTTTCGTGGACCATTTCTTAGGTAGCAGTGCAAAAATAGAAAAAGTGTAGTACTGTTTCCCAAGGCATACCCTCTCTGCATATCGTCATCGAGAGTTGTGGTCTTTTTGCCTGCCTGCTAGACGATATATGTGTTAGTTCAGGGTCCAACAATCGCTCGGTCCATGACGATATGCTGCAATCCAGAGACAAAACGCTCAAGCGCCATTAGTTCCGGAATCGACTAGCGCAACGACGCAGGAGACACACTGCAACGGTCAAACAAATTACGACCGGGGGTGTGTACGATAACTTACAGTCTCTCAGCCGGAAAGAGAAAATCCGGGCCTGATCGTGACATTGGAGGGCCGTTCATACGAGAGTGATCGTACCATTCATCTGTCAGAGAGGTCCAGTATTCGTCCGCAGGGCTGCTTGCACATAGACCTGAAGCAGCACTGTGGCACAGATGATGCTCTATTGCGGGAAAGAAACGCTCCGCTCTTCATGCTGCACCCGGCAAGTTCCAAGCTCGGATCCTCCTGAGCCCCATGCCAGTTCCAATATAGCTATCCACCGATGAAAGCAGCTCCAAGCAGTGTTGTCCAAGTACTTGAGTACCGCGGGTCAGCAACTTGTGCCCTGCAACCTGGTTACGTTGTACCTCGTTGCGAATGCAAGTCTCGGTTGAGCAACAAAGTTCTTAGGCTCGATGACTTCTTCGTCTCATTTCCCAATAAGCCCCCACGTAGCATTAGAGATAGAACAAGAAAGCCATGTACCTGTACCACTGTGTTCCATGTGTGTCAGACGTCCTATACGCAGGTATGCAGCCATCACAGGGCTGCGTTAGGACCTTGGACCCACTTGGCAAGATATGTACTGCTGAAAGACCATGGCGACTGAGTAGTACCTGTGTGCCTCGCTAATCTTGACGGCAGTCACTTCTGGTCAGCATTCAACAGGTACAAAGATGCATCGAGCAGCTTTCTGTCAGCGTGGTGGCATGACCGCATAAATGGCAGGCGGCCCTGAGACTCCTGTAATAACCGTATGCGTACATGTTGACAATGTTCTCGAATAACTGCAAATTGGTAGGCCTTTACTGCAGCATTGCCGGTAATAGAAAACGCACTACAGGCCGCGTATTGGCGAATCTCCAAGATTCGGTGTGCAGTGTTAGGCAGAGCGCAACCTGTATTGAGGCATACTTCGCACAAAGGACGTTTCGAGGCCACTGAGCCTAGCCGACTGTCAGTATGCAAAGCCTGTGCTGCTCAACGATTTTCCCAGTGCTGCAGGGTCTGCGGCAAGATGTGTGATGGCGTTTTCAAGCACCAGATGAGCTCCTTGTGTGCGTGTTGGAAACCTTAAACGGCCTGTGGCCAGTGACCAGCTTGACCTGAAACCCGCCATCACAGGCCACCGCAACTCGGTCTCGATCATGGCTGCTGTCAGCCAGCCAGCCTTTGACTTGCGGCATAAAGTGCTCTTACCGTCGGGGTGCAGAGACGGTAAGGGTTGTTGGTGTGTCCTCCAAGAAACGAATGCGTGGTCAGAACAAGTCTGGGGGCTAAGCCGGAGTAGCCGTGATGTGCAGCAGCAAGCAGTAGCAGCCGTAGCAGTGGCTTATCGAGGGCATTGCACAAAGGTCTGGGGACATGCGACCCCAATCTCATAGGGCTGAAGCTGGGCTTATGTTCCCCGCTTGCTGTGGACCCGACACTTAGGAGCGCTCTCACTGCGTCGCGGCTAGAGGCGAGAAAGGGCTGGACGTGGAATTGCAGCCATTGCAGCAGCAGTAGCAGCAGCATCTAACCGTATGCTCTTCCACTCATATCCAGGCCCGGCTGAGAAGGCTGCACCACCTTGAATAGACGGCATGGCTGCCGAGCACTTGACCGCTGCTCGAGCGCAGAATGGCGGTGCTTGGCTGAGCCCGGCGGACGAGGAAAGGATGCGGTGTAGAAGGAGCAGGTGGCTGTCTTCATAAGCTGTCCTGATAGGCGTCCCTTGACTTCCAAGAAATGTTCAGACTTGGCTGCGTACTGGAGGTCGCCGTTTGGCAGAGCTTTGCGCGCTATGCAAAATCCAGCAGCCTGCTTGGCGGGCAAATTGAGCTGGAATCGGAGCTGGAGCCGGGGCCAAGGGCAAAACTTCGCGGCCACAGCAAGAGGGTGGGGTCTGGTGACTGAGGCGGACGGCCGATAGCACAGCGCCACAGACCACAAAGATTCGTTACGAGCAACCGTAGATGCCGGTGACAAGGCAGCAGGCGGCCAATCACAAGACGACTGAGGGTGCATTGTGATCGTGGCCGCTAGTGAACGATCCAACGACCGAGAAAGCCGGGTTGTGTTGATCCAACGGACCAAAGCCTTATCACTGCCCCATGGTACTTCGTCTCGTGTGCGGTTGCTGTCGGTACCAGCTGCCCAAGGAGTCTCGCCGGCGTGACAGAGCAAGTGACAAGCAGAAACGAATGGAGCTGGCCTCGAGACAGTCGAGACAGGCAAGAAAGAAAGGGCCTGAGAACGTGAGAGACAGCTGGCACCGCAGCAGCCGCAGCGCAGCCGCAGCAGCATTCGCAGCAGCCGCGACGTGTTCCCGCTAGACATGACGACGCCATGATGGAACGCCAGGTTCTGGCTCGATCAAAGGAAAGGTCGCTCGCAGCGGTGCTAGTCGATGGGCGATGGCACAATGCTCGATTGCTCGGTTGCTTGTTTGTCGATGCTCAGGTGGGCGGCCGTTGTCGTGTCGGGTGGGAAGGGCGGCGTGCCCAAAGCAGCAGACAGCTCGACTTGGCAGCTGCGTGGTGAAACAGCCTGTGGATTGTGGTAGCACTGCCCAGCAAGCCTGGAAGAGCCCGCACCGCTGTTTCGTAGTGTAGACCAGCGCTGCCCCGCCTGGAAAGGGCGGACCGGAAGAGCGGGGTCCCCAGAGCCTCAACAGAAAAAGAGTGGAGTCTTGGCTGTAGTGTGCCCACTGGAAGTACCCTTGTACCCTCGTATCTTTGTACTGCTCCAGCTCACAGCTGGGCCCTTGTAACTTGTATCAAGTATCATCGTACCTTTGTACATGTGCAGCCTTGTGTTGCTGCAGCAGTCTACTTGGGTACGCCACCGGTACGGAGCCAGAATGGAGTGAGTCTATCATGCAGCAGCCTGCATTGTGGTTGCAACCAAAAAGGGCTGTATGTACACGAGCAGAAACGGTCCCTTGACCGTCTCGTCAGCCTTGTTGCCTTCTATGAGTGGATGTCGTCCGTTAACCTCAGGGCTCTTGGGGCTTCGCAGCACTTGGCCAGTGGTCAGCGGCACTCGGAGCTAGGGCAGTTGTAGCGGTTATAGCACTGAAGTTACAGGGTGTACTGCACTATAACACCCCTTAAACACTTCCCACCTCCAGCGTCAACACTAGAGTCATCAACAACAAATACCATCATCGTGGCTTCGAAGTTTCGCTGCTCAGCACACCAACATCATCACCATCACTACCACCACCACCACTTCTCGTTACGACCAACTTGGCCACCATAAGCATTTCTTCATCACCTGCCTGTCGCCACATTGCCTCCGTCACCTGCTTCCAATTCCATGCCTCGAGCCTCTTTCTATAACATGCTCTCCCACCAACCTTTTCTGGTCCTCTTGACTCTTCTCGTTTGCCCTCTTTTGCACAAAAGTTGTTGCTCGGCCGCTGCAGCCATCTTTTTTAACACGAAAGCATGTGGTAAGGACCAGCTAGCTGCTGCACATTGAGTCACTTCTTGCGGCTCAAAAGGCAGTTCCGGGGCAGCTCCTTTTTGCTAGTGTCACTGCATTCGAGCACCTGCATCGCATCGCTTCGCATCACCTCGCATCACCTCGCATTCCTTCGCAGGCACATTCCACGTTCACAATAGGCAGAGTTTTGTGCAGCACAAGCAGCAGCATTCCTGAGCTCAGCCACACATGCACAGCATGTTCAGAATGCCTGCCTCTCCTACTCTCCATGGCTTCTCGCGCCCGATACGCTGTCCCTGCCACAAGCGAAGACGCCGTCCAGCTGCGTTGGATCCTAGAAAGCACGTTACCTTCCTCGAAGCGGGTTTCACTTATGCGCCGTCGGCACCGGACACGTCTCGGAAGCGACGTCTTTTCCGCTGCTGTGATGTTGCGTCCAGCAACGATGAAACCCAATGAGCCAGCCGGCTTCAGAGCTTGCGGTGTGCATGTCATCACCAGTCCGCGCCCATTCCATCTGCAAAGACTCAATCAGACCACCACATGCGCTCGTGTTCAACAGGACCACAGCCAAGTCTTGCCGTCTTGAAATTGGTCCACTATACCCAAAGAGAGCACAGCGCAAGCACTGGACATGTGGCAGCAACCCAACCGACAGGAAATTGGCCCTACGTATTCCACTTCGGGCCACCTTTACGAACTGTTTAGCCAACCGCAACCCGCATGGTATGTCACGAGCGTGTGCATAGCAGAGCCTCATTGGAACATCTTCACCATCTTGCACATTTTTAAGTTGGCAAGGCCGCAAGGCGCCCACGTCGTAACGATTACCTGATTTGGGGTGTGCCATCCTTCTGGACATGAAGCCGCACAATTATCAGAATGCTTTACGATTCTTCTCGTGTACGAGCTGCACTGGGGCTCTTGAATTCGCAATGGCAAACGCTCTACGGCGATTGGACGATTAGATGATTAGACACCTCACGCCCTGTTCTGGCGGTGCCATGACTGCTGCTGTATCCTGCTAACCTGCTAACCTGCAGTGGTTCCTTGATATCCAGCCACCTTTTCATGCGATCGCATGGTCCCGCTCAAGGACCACCTCGTAAAGTGCAACAAGACCTTCGGCAGTATCTCGGGCTGCCTCGTGCTGTTTTGATGCATGGCCGCAGTAGACGACAGTTTGCAGGCCTCTCTTCACAAATGCCATGCATTTCTTTTGTCTGCTGGACAGTGGTGCACCAATCATATCGGCCGGCTACCGTACCCCATTATGCTTCTTTTTTATGCCAGCAAGAAGCTGAACATTACCCTCGGCATTTCCTGGGTCCCTGGCCTCCGTTCAACTGAAGCTGGCCAAACACACTTCACATGGTATGTCCACCGAATCTGTCCGATACATCATTTCTTGGACAAACAGGGAAGGCAGATATTGAATAGGCGCTTCGAATACGGGGTTCACACTCCCAGTCGTTTTCCGCGTTCTTGAGTTTTGTCGGGCAATCTAACCCTTTAGAGTTTTGCATGTTCTTGAGGTGTAATCAAAATACCTTGAACAAAGCAGAAGCGCAGATTGACAAATCAAACATGCTCATCAAGCCAGGTGAGACATTTTATTTGTCTCGCGCGCGTTTTTCTCTTGGTAATATCCTTATGCGGCCGCGGATGACACCGACAAGGCAGCAGTTATTTCGTTGTAAACCGGAGAAGGAGAGGTCAGGGTACCAAGAAGTGCATATTGTGGGTTATGCAGGTGTAAAAATTGCGCGAGTCTCTCTTCGAACCCTTCTCTCGGACAATGTGTAATTGCTTGAATGTTTTGGTAGACCTGTCTCGATTCTATCTGCTGCATCGACTCAACTTTGACCTTGGTTTGCAGCCTTCTGAAAGACCCAGTGTATAATTCTCGCATCGATTGCCACACAACCTCTTGCTTGAATTGGTTTTGGACCTGGGCTGTGTTCTGGAAAGTCGATGTAAAGCAATCGAGAAAGGTTCCCGATCTTCAGGAGGTATGATGGACCATAGTTGCGTACGCTAGGTGTACATATCTTGGTACGCTTGTTGATGTGATCTCTGGAAGTCGCCATGACTGCGTAAATACCGCACATCTCTCAGTCTTCTAGCCCATGCCAGTCTGTTTATCATTCTTTTCCTATGTCTTCAACGTTTGTAATCTAGAAAGCCGCGATCAAAACCAGTAATTCCAAACGTCAGCTTGATCCAGTCATGTTAAATGCTGCAAGGTATTAAGAAACTCCCCCTGTTGTGCATCATTCGCTCGCAATCTGCACCTCTCTAGAGCAGTGGCAGTGCATAAATATTTTGTATCAAAACCTGCTTTTCCACGTTCACGTCACATTTCGGGAACGATCTGCTCCGGGATCAGAGGCTTATGGATGGAAGAGGGGTCAAAAACAACAGTGACGGTGACAACAATGTAAGCAGGGACGTGTATCATTGGGGGCTAGATTTAGAAGGAAAGGAGATGGAGAGTGTGCATACATCCAATACATACATGCGTCTCAGTTGACATGCATGGCGTAACCTTGAAAGGAAAGAGTGAGAAAGCCCCAAGAATGCAAAAGAAAAAGAAAGAGAAAAAAAAAAGGGCCCCCAAGGCTTGAAGGGAAAAGGTGCGGTGGGCCAGCCTTGTAGGGCTGAATCGACCTCATGTTGGTCAGAATCAAGTGAGACAATGATGCCCCAAGTGACGATTGTATGTATGTATGTGCGTGTGTATGTATGCAGTACGACAGACGCAGAAATCCTTTTTGGGTCCAGCAGGATGGATTGATCGCTGTTTTCTGGATGGAACTCGATTTGAGTTGGGAGGTGATTTCGGCCCCCTTGCCTCTTTGCCACTTTTTGAATCGAAGGATGACGAGATTGGGCTCAATGCATATTTGGAATGGTGTCGTTGCATTGTGTTGTAATGTAGATGTCCTGGGATCGTGTCGTGTGTTGTGGTGGAATCTCCATTGAATGTATTGAGCTCTTTTTCATGCATTGTTTTCGTATGTATACATATATATAAAAGGATTATAATCGTCCGCAAAATAGGTCACAGAATTGGAGTCTCGTAATTTATGTTCTTCTGGACTTGAATCTGGACATAGAATATGGAACCTATTCATTCGAAGTCGTTAGTTGACCTTAGGGATTCACATTGCGGGAAATTTAAGGGCTTGATCGCCGAGGTGGTGGCCGTGTCTTGAAATAGCAGGCTGCGGTCTCTCGTGATCTGTACCTTTGGCCCAAAGTCATACGATGCTTGGTTATGTGATGCTCGAAACATCGATGACGACTGCTGTAAAAGGCATGAAGAGCTTCAACGGGGACTATGGACCAAGCAAGATTGTATTGGGCCAGAGACAGAGTAAACGAGTGGTTGATGAGGTGATTCTGCAGCGGCTTGGACGAAGAGACCAGCTTAATGCTTACTTTGGCATTTCTTGTGCCTCAAAGCAGAAGCTCAAAACTATCAAGGTCATCACACCGTCTCTCAGTAGCAATCTACATCTAGAGACGGGCTACTCTAGCGACATCATGTGGATGCTGCTTTCTCCTCGTCAAATTTTATCACACTTAGATTCGCCTGGAGTTGTGTAAGTCGTTCCCGTCCGTCCCGTTTCTTCTGCAACCCTGAACCCGGATTCCCCGCGTCTTGGACTCCCCAGATCCGGGGTACAAAGTGGGTCTGCTCACCCGCTAAGCGGCTCCGAGCTCGCGGCCGGATCCCCGTTTCCGCCTCTGGACAGCGGCGGGCTTTTCCGGACGTTGAGACGGAACTATAGTAGGGTTGGCACAAGGGCGGCGGAGCATCACGCAGATTCAGAGTGGATGGACATGTCGTTCACGCACGTTGTTGCTTGTACGAGTAGGTAGGTGCAAGACCTGCCGATTACTTGATTGCTCCTGTTGCCTGCTTCACCCGCCACTAGATCGAATATGCGTAATCTACTCAGACATTCGTTATCCGAGAGCCGGACTCCCCCCAAGATGAGTTGCGACTTTCTAGTTTGATACAAGTGAATTTTCTTTTGTACACGTGGACGATGAACAACCACAGTGCATATGCACGACAAGGCCAAACATTGCCATGTTGTGGGTGCTGCATATCAGATCAGCTGCTAGGTTATCTGAATGCTGTATGAAAATCATCATCACCACCATCAACACATTCCTGTACAGCCAATTACGAGTGCACTTTTGGCGGTAATTTTCTGTCACCCCTTCTCGAAGCCAAAGAGTCGTCCACTGTAGGAAACACAAGTCATGGACGATTTTTGCAGTTCCCTTGCTTTTAAGTTAGGTGTCAGTAAATATAGAAATACGAGACTTGCGACTCAGTGAGGTAGGAGTATTTGCAAATTGTATTTGCAAATTGTATTTGCAAATTGCTACCTACCTAGACTTATCAATACCGCTCAGCAGCTTTTGGTCTGTTCATTCGATAGCTATCTCGAAGCGCGGCAAGCATATAACTTTCAAAAACTTGTCGAAGGAAATAATAATTGACAGCGATAAGAACAATACATGCAGCAAATGCCGAATTGAGCAGCAATTACGGCTCAATTTGGGAATACATGAATACTGCAATTTGAGACAGACACAATACACTTTGAGTCTCTTTGATTTTCAAAACCGTACCACCAATCGCATGACAAATCAGGCTTTCTTAGAATAGAACTGACATGATGATGTCGATACAAGCACACACCACACTCCAGCCATATGTACGCAAGAAATAGTCGTGGACAAGTGAACCGCGAAAGTCATTTCAACAGCCCCATGGAAATCATACGAACCCTTCGCAATGTTGAAAATCCTTTGGAGCGCTCAATAGTACTCAATAGAAAGCACTGTTACATGATCAAGTACCGTGCAATTTCATCAATTGAGAAGCACGGACCCGGTGATAATGTTCCAGCATTCTATACCACCTAACGTCCACCATTGTCTTAAGCAAATTCGCATCCTTGACTAGGTCATGAGATCGGTAGATGACAAAGAAAGCCAGGGAACATTGGGCCAGACTGCCGATTTATTCCAGTGCTGTATAAATCCGCTGAAATATTGAGACCAGGTTCCCTTGTACATACGTATGAAGTATACTGTCTGTAAAAGCAGACAGACTTGTGATGCAAACTCTCTTTTCTCTAGTTCAAAGAATAATAAATTAAATTACCCTGCGCAAACCGATGTATTTATTTTACCAGCTCTTGAGAATCTAGAAGAAATTCGTGGTCACGACTCGCAACTCATAGGACAACCCTCTGTCTTTTGCATACACTGCTAATAAATTACCTTTCACAACCCGCTCAAGCACGTGAAAGTGTTTTCATTGCAAAGATCAAGTCCAATGAGAAACGTGTTGCGACTTTGCGAGTTGAATTTTTGCCATTCAAGTAACTTGACATGACATATAGGCTAGATCTTGGTATTTATGTTGGAGCAACTCACGAGATATTCAAATCTGAAGATCCACCACAACTCTCAATAACCAAGGATTTCTGCCCTTCCATCAGATTGGTAAAGCAGTACACTATATTTACTTATACGCGGTGATCTGTCCGTCACCATACTATTACTTCCCCTGACATCAAAAATCATCACTTGAGCAATCTGGGACTTCAAGTCAGATACATGATTCTATATAAACACAACGCTGCGGTCATCTCCGGATGGTTCTTGGTTTGGTCACAATCTCACAGCTCAGCATTGAATAATCTCGAATGAATGTTCTACAAAATCTACAAGACTTATGATTAGTCAGTACTGACCACAAGAGTAATTGATGTATAGTCTCTATTTACAAGTACATAGTTTATGCAAATCTTAACCCCAACCACCGACCCGATGTTTGACCACAATCAGCCCCCCCACAACCAACCCATGTCTAGTACATCCCAGACATTGTACCAAGAAATACTTCGAGTCGAATAATTGTAGGCAGAACAAATTAATCTGAGACTACAAAATATTAGCGATTCCAATCACAATTTCTATCAATCATGCAAAACCATGTGATCAGGCTGGCTCAATGGATGTCGGTCGTTCAGTATTGCCGCCCGGCCGCACGGTCACCGAACGCTTGCCGTCCCGACGACATATCAGGTCATCGTGCAAATGCATAACATTGAACCAATTTTTGATTCGAGTCGTCCGTGGAGTGATGTTTCCAATCATCTAATTCGTGATGAAATATATATACCATACGTCGGTAAGGGAAGACACACGCGTACAACTCCTATCATAATGTCTAGTGTATTCGTGCTGAAAATTGTTCGTTTCGTTAACGCAAAGTCATTTACTATTAAGGCACCTGGTATCAGCTTCATATCCTATACTAACTCGAATCCCGGTGTCCTTCAACGTTCATCGAGATAAGAAGGTATACAACTTACACAATATGCGCGCTGGCCAAATGTTCACACAACAGTGAACTACATCCATCAGCCATTAGGTTGCATCTTGAGTTTTGCAGCTACTTGGCAAACACAGTAAACAATACTTGAATAACGCTCACTAAGTCACAGAATATCTACGTATCTATCTGTCTGTCTTGGTTAGTCCGGAAACATGAGACGCCTTGTCACCGGTCTCGCTGTAAAGGTGTGACTGGCGCTTGGCTAGCAAGGGACCCTGACCGGATATTCATACCTTGTTTGAGTATCCTGATTCAACGAGCATAAGAGATCCAAGTTACAAGGCAAATAAAGGCACGGCATTTGCTTGGCAGGGGTTCATGAGAAAGTCTTGACTGATCGGTATTTGCAAACTCCTTAGCGAACAGACAGGCCTTGTCCTCGTCAGGCATTAGCCCGCCAGAGACGGACGTCAGTGATCACATACCGAAATGCAGCACAAAAATGCATATCGAGATCATGTGCCACAGCAACCTGTTCATCGTAGGATGACACCAGCATTTCTCTGTCGAGGCATGTCTTGCCTTTGTCGACCGAGTCCTGGGGAAGGATATGACCTCCCATGTGATGCTCATCTGTCCATCCGAAGCATCCTTCAACACGCTTGGTCACAGATTCCAGAACTACCCGTAGCCCCGCATCCATGGTATCAAGGCCTCGTCGTCCCATCTACTACCTAAGTCCCCGAGAAGGCATCCTTTCGTAGTTGTATCAAGATGCCGTCATTCTTGGCAGCTAGTACATCAAAGACACCACCTCAACCGTTGAAACTGCCTCGTGGCCCTCAGAATGCCGCGGACACCTTCAAACGTCGTTCAGACTGCCCCAGACCATGTATACTCATGCGTATCGGGAGCCGAGCCGGGGGCCCAAGAGGAATGTAGGCTGGCATCAAATGGCCATTACTGGGTGCTCTCAGTCGCCGATCCACGTGGTACTACGTTACCTCATGCAATCCGGAATCCTAAAGACCGACTGTCGTGTGAGTTCTGGAGATAGTCTTTCATTTTGGTGGCAATTGGCAAAGCCTTCACCTCAGCTGCCATGAAGCGTGGGAGGGTAACTGCAACGGCTTGAGGCATCATCTGGGCCACAGTGTCCGAAAAACGGTTTCGTGGAAAGTTCTCCAGGTACTTGGTCGATCGTAGCGATGTGCTGACACTATGAAAGCGGCAAGTCTGTACCCCCACCGTTGCGATGTTGAATAAAGATGCCGTTCTGGTGGCATCATGGGATCCCTGCGAGGCCACGACGACAACAGTACTGAATGACTAGACCTGCTGGAGGTGACATTCTGGAGTTTGTGCGCGTTGGCTTCACAGCAACCCCTCTTCCTGCCGCCGCTCCTGAGCCAACATCATAGTTTGAGTACCACCCAAGCAACGACCGCACGAGATACGTCACAGAGGGCTTGCGTATAGGATGACAGGCAGTCGCAAAGTAATACCGGTCCACGAATTGTGCACTAGCATGACGTTTCTGCCGGTGGTGTCTGTACAATTCTGGAGTTAGCGACTGTTCTTGGCTCCTGGAAGTAGGGTATTGGAGTCGCAAGAGCCGTGCAAGCACGGGCATCGCCATTAATTTGAGCGCGATCCAGGGACTCACGTGTTGCGCCCAGAAGAGCATGGAGATTGGCGTTATCTCACCTTCCAGGCAACCGAAAGACGCCAAGGCTGTCTGCCTGTGACGGGGTGTTTCGACATGGCTAGCTACAACGCTCGCTTGTTTGGCCACGTCTGATCAGCTTAACCTTAATCTTTTTTGACAGGAAGTGTGCCGTGCAGCCGGGTACATGGCGCAATTTATCACAGTGCTGACGATATGATGGACTACGTGGGTAGAGGTACGAAGGTGGCATGGACCGGTGGTGAAACAAAACCAAGACTTGTGGTGGTGCTTTGAGTTGATTGTAGGATGGATGTTGTTGATAAGATTTGTCAGATACAAAGTTTGTGGAGTTGAAGACAAGCCTCGCACTTCAGGGTTGTTCCTTCTGACCCAAGGCCAAGTATTTGAATACCTGAGGTGCGTATCGATCACAATTCTTGGGCAGGAACTACTGATCTGGGTAGACATCCCCACATTAGGTGGCAGGACCAGACGAATTTCGATTGAAAGCCAACATATACCCAAAGAATGGTCACATAAAACACAAAAGGAGTAGACGACCTGAAAAGTAAATCGTAGATGTAATACTCTGGTCATTGCAATGAAATGTTTGTAATATGAGACTGGCATCAAGTCTGGGTCAATTACTGCCCAACTCCCATGCGTACCATGATCTCAAGCTTTTAACCTGGGCCAATTGCAGTCATTACTTCGCCTTGAACCATTCCCTTGCTCTAGAACGCCATCGAAGCGTCACTATTATCAGGAGGCATTATCATCGCGGGCTGCACTCCTGAACCGAGCGCGGGGGGGGGGGGAATCCCCCGAAAAAACAAATTCCCATGAGCCTGTTCCAGTCAGCCGCGCGTGGCCCAAACCTTTCGGACTGAAACAGTCCAAATACTCAAGCAAGCCGTTAAAATCACAAAATGACGCTCATAAACACTGCCCGTTTTCCCGTAACCGTCCTCGGAATCAAGCTCAAAGACTCTTCTCCAGCATGACAAGGTCCCTGAAACCTTCTTTACACTTTAAAGACTGCTCTGGGGTAGGCTTGGGAAGCGGACTTCTGCAGTAACCGCCATAGCCACTCCACACTCGAAGGCCTTCTTTGGTGCCCACGACTCCGCTTTGTATAGCCGCCCAGTCTCCGGCAGCGACAATCTCTTGCATGGCCTGGGCTTCCGCATATGCGCCTGCCTGGTAAAGCTGCACCGTCTTGATGCAAGCCTTGGGAGATATGTTGGCTAGGCCGGCCAAGATGCCATGGCCCCCAGCAATCAGTGACTGTACTGTAAAGTCGGCAGATCCAGCCAAGACCAGGAACTCGGGTCGTTGAGTGTCGTGCTTTTTGCTGAGTTTCTTGGTAGCGGCCGCAACTCGTGCGAGTTTGCCCGTGTTGCCGCACGTGAGCTTGACGCCAACGATATTAGGGTGTTGGGCCAGCTTGACTATGACATCGGAGGATAGGTCTAGTCCACCGACAGCGCCAGGAAAGTTGTAGATGATGATTGGAATGGGCGAAGCATCTGCAACCGCTTGGAAAAAGTCAAAGATGGTTCCAGAGGATGGTGCAAACAGTGTCGAATAATAGGCTGGAGGCAATACCAAGGCGTAATCACCGCCTGCCTCCCAAGCCTCGGTGCAAAGCTGTATCGTCTCACGGACGCTCTGAGCTCCACAACCAACAATGATGGGCATTGGTGCAAAGCCCGCATCATTGAGGGCCTTTCGAGTGGTGGCTGTGACCAGGGACCTCTCCGCGTGGGTAAGATGGACTGCCTCGCCATTCGAGCCCTGCGTCGCAAGTCCTGTGACGCCCGCGCGGGCCAGCCGCACCGCATGACTAGCTATAGTGGCCACGTCGAGGTCCTCTGTCTCGGCGTCAAAGAAGCACATTGTAGGCACGTAGACGCCCGCCACCAAAGGTCGGGCGAGGTGCCAGTCACGGTCCAGAGCGCTGTTGTCGAAGGAGCTGCTCAGGGATTCATCAGACCCCTTGTTGTTGAAGCCGACCGCATAGCTGCCGGCTGATGGTGTATCGAGATGGGGAGCCATTGTGGTAGGGAGATGTGGTGTGTAGCGTGCTAGCGCTTAGTTCTAAGAAAGGCAAGGAGGCAACGGTGGAATGCTGTGCAAAAGAGCCAAGAAGAAGCGGCAATGCTGTTGGTAGAATGGGATGGTATGTAGTTGCGATGTTCATATTCCTCAACTTTGACAGGACATGTTGGCTGAGCAGTCTCTGGAGGACAATTTATACTCGGTCGTCAGAAACGATCCGATGCTAGCTCTGTGGATATCCCGTCGGGAAAGGACATGCCATTCGAAGACAAAGCATGCCACCTAGGGCGGCTCGGGTCAAACGATCATTGGGTACTGGAGGCACAGATGGCATATACCGACCGCATAGTGTGTGAATCTCGCGGCGTCAACGCACGCACTGCGCTGGAGGTGTAGACCAATGTAGATGTGGTGCTTTGGTCAGGGCTGTCACAGACGACGACCAGGCGCCTTCTCAGCCATGCAGGCATACTAGGGTCTCGCAGACTGTGCAGATTTGGGGTTGCAGCAATGTGTGATGGGAGACAGTGCGGGAATGTTGCCGGCGGAGAGGTACAGTCATGTGTACATGTAACTGACAAGAGAACAGGGGGCTTCCCCGGGCTCGCAATAGACTAAAAAGTGGTTTTCGTGGGGGTTAGCGTTGTCTGTGGCCGTCTCAAGAAACATGTTTGTGGGACTGGGCGCGTCTGGCGAATCAAGCCATTGGGAACTTATTGTGTCTTTGCCACGGCAGCAATGACTTCTTGGTCATTACTTTGCACAAACGCAAAGGATACCCAGCGCTCGGATATCCGACCCAGGCAAGGGCTAGTTTGCATTTCTCCGTCTCGCTTGCTTCAGCCGAGGGTGTAGTCTGCCTCCAGCCCTTTGTTGGTTGTTGTTGTTTCCGTCACAGAGTGGAGTCGCCTTGTGTCGGGCTCTTTTGATTTGCACGGGGAAACAAGCCCTTCCCCAGGTGTGTTTTGACCAACCCATCCGGGAGGGGATCGCTCTTCGGGGATCTCGAACCAGCAGACACTGTCTGCCTTGTCGAAACAAGCGTCTTGTCGCATACATGGCAGAGTACTCGTTACTTTTGGCGTAGGAGGGGAGTAAAGACCCCACAGCGGTGTGTGCCATGTAATACTGCGCAGGCGAGCTTGGTTGCGTCCACGGCAGTCACATGGGCACAAGTCGAGGTCGATACCCGCCGTACGAAATCTGACACGCCTGACCAGCATCAGGTGTGACGCAGGCTCCTGTACGGGAAATTTAGTGGGCCCTCGCTCAAGCGGGCGTCCGATATCGCCAGCTAGCGAAGCTATCCTAATGAGGTCAGTGGTCATCGCGAGGCTGACGGTTTGGCATTCTCTGGTAGTGGCCAAAGGGGGGCTCAAGTAGGCTGTAACGGCTCAGCAGATGGCGACAAGCGGTGAGAAACCGACGCAGGCAAACTGAATGGTGAGTGTCTGGTGAGCAAGAAGCTCATGACGATGGTGCTATGATCCAGTTCGTGGGCGCTGCAGCTGCCGGCTGGCCACTCGAGAGAGGACTGGGCCACACGAGTCAGAGCCCCCTCGATGGAGTGCATGGTGGGTGAGGCTCGCCAGAATGGGGTAGAGCACAACGGTCATGGTGGCTGCGTGACTACGCTGCGGTTGTGAAGACCGAAGGAGGAGGAAGAGGAGCAGGTGGTGGTGCTTGGTTGGTGGACGACGAGCTGAAGTGTTCGAAGATGGAGTGGAGGGTGGCTCGTCGGCTTGAAGGTTGTAATCTCGAAGGGCAGGATCGACGCTGAGGCTGCCTGAAATCAATCTGGTGGCCGTTTGCTGGACAGACTGGGCAAGCTGGGCGTGCTGGGCGTGCTGGGCATGTGAGGAGAACGTGCTTGAATTGGCAATATCTGGCAGTCTGGGCGAGTTGAGTGCAGGGCCATGTTGCTGACGTGATGGCGGTTGCTTGGCCGTTAGGCCCAGGGCTGAGATGCAGCATGCAGTTGCAGATGGAAGACATCTGGGAAGCATGAATTGGCCGTTGTCGAGCGAGGCTGGGGCCGCGGCTTCCGTCTTGGGCAGGAGGCGACAGTGCGAACAGAGGAGAATCTCCCACAGCGTACGGTATACATGGCTTGGCTTTTACTGCTGCCTGCTCGTGAAAACGTGCAAGTGCTGCAGTGCCACCCCTGCGCACATGTCCCTTCCCCTTCCTCGCTGCCTCTTATCGATTGCACGCATCCAGGTACCCAGTCATGAGGGCCACACCGATCCATGAAGGTTCTCTGGCCTCAGGTTTGTCTCGTCAACCTTTTCAATGCCGTACCCGACTATGCATCCCACGCCTCCTCCTCAGCTCTTCCGGACGAGCACAGCAACAGCAAAAGCGGCAGCAATAAGCCAAGCTGAATGCTCACTTTTTCCTGCTCGTCAGCAGACCACGCTGCTGTTGCTGACACACTGCGTGACCTGCAGGTCGACGCAGAGACTCGGCTTAGACGCGGCCCCAAAGAAGGATTTGCCATGCTCTGCCACGCGCATCGTGACTGCAAACACCACTATCGCCTTGCTGCATAGTCAATGATCGACCACGAGCAGCAGCAGCAGCAGCAGCAGCAGCAGCAGCAGCCCCACAACATGCCTGACATCAGCTTCAGGCACGCCATAGTCGTTGTTTGAGGCCATGCATGTTGCAATTCGACACGGTGCGCTTCCTGGGCGTGCGGCTCCCCACCTGGCTGGCCCTCGGGTCCCGAGAACAATCGAGCTACCTTCATTCCGGCCCAATTTCCTGTCGACGTAGGATGACGACCAAGATCGAATCCACCACGCGGCAGCATCTCCTACACTCCATCCTGTCGCGGACTGCTGGCACCTGGCGTTCAGGAGCGTCTCGTACTGCTACTGCGCCTTGGAGTCAGCACGTGCCGCCCCTGCCAGGCCAGGTGACCACGTTCCAATTTGTGTACCACTGTCAATGGCTGGCCGCGCCCCTTCTGTCCGTGCAACAGCCCTCCTTGGCCTTTGGCCTTTTTCCTGCGGCACACGATGCACAGCCATGTGATCGCTTCCTACTGTGCCACAAGCTACAGCACAATGGACTGACCCAGCCTCCCCCCCTCCAAGACTCCACTCAAAAAGCTGTCAGGGACCAGCATTCTGTGCCCCGTCTCCGGGGCTCGGCCCCACTTGTTCAACACAGCAAGAGCCCAAAAGAACGCACAAGAATGAGCAATGTTGGCTTGGTTGCAACCAGACGACAATACCCGAGCCCGAATTGTCGGCTTCAAGGGAGGCACACTTATCCCTCGCTCAATTTGCAAATAATATGGCTGGGGACTCTGTCGCCCACTGAACTCAAACACATGCGACACAAGCACAGTGGAAAAACTTTGGCACGCTTCACGCTTCTAGTCTATGATCCAAAGTTCCGACAGCGCGGCTCTGGCTGACGGACCGTGGGGGTCCCCTCGAGTGGGATGATCGACCACCTCGATGATCTCTGTCCCTTGCCACGCCCCCCGGCTCGATCCCCTGCACAGAACCGCCGTGGAGACCAGGCCATTGTACGACAGCAGGGACGGCAAAACAAGTATACTCTCTAGTTGTGATCTCACCGAAGGGTTTTGCATGCCCGCAAATTCCATCGCACACTGTATGGTTGGACGTTATGTACGACGTTGTAAGGTGTGCATGCACCCGTTCCGGCTCGACAACCGGCTCGACAACCGGGTCCGAAGTTTTACAAGTCTTGACCATGAACTGTCATTTCCTGGTCAACACATCCACACATGTCGCTACGGGGTCTGCTTCCGAGCCGCGGCAAATCCATTTGTTACGTTTTCATTAGCTTATACTCTCCGCTGGCTTGGTTATCTGGGCTTGTCCGTCTTGTGTTGAGTTCCGACGACTGCCAACCGAATGGCCAGTATTGACCTTGGCCCCGTCCAAAGGTCACAGCTACGTACATGGCCTAATTCGTACGCCTGCAACTTGGCTGGTCGACACCGAAAAGGGCATACCGAGACCTGCACGCTCTGCCGAAACTGGGCAAGCAGGGTTTGCTTTTGTTTTCGCATGATGCGTTGCCGCTGTCGCACTTTGCAGTGAGCTGCGGCTTGCTACGGAGTAGTCCGAACCGCCAGTCAAGACCCGCCATATGCTGCCGGTCCAACGGATCGCAGAGTCCGCGTCCGGGGTTTAAACAAGGGAGGGGTACAATTTCCGGCCGGTACATGCCCTGTCGGGGATTTTGGAATGTTCTATGCATCTTCCGGCCGAGGTCGTATGCGCAGCTCGAGATGGAAACGAAAGATTCTCTGGACCTCTTCACTGCTCACCGACTGCACCAAGGGATGATTTTGGACCGGTCATTGCGGCCGGTCACTTGCTTCTCCCGGCCATCCGTTCCGCTCAATGCAGGAGGTGAAGCTTGTCATGATATGCGTCCTTGAGCGACATGCAGCCGCAAAGTTCGACCACCATGCAGAGACGGGTCTGATCATACGACAAGAGCTATGGCGGACTGCAGATTCTCTGTCATTTCGAACAGTCTTGCCCGCCCCCGAGACAGCCGTGCCCAAGCGGCAGGTACCTGTTGAGAATCGCATGCTGAAAATTCACATGTCAGCTTTTAGAGGACGGGTCTTTTTCATCCTTCTCCATGCTAGGTGCTGCAGATGCAACGCTATCGACTGTTCTAGAGGTGCTCGTGGCAATCTCCGAGTTACGATCAGCACTTTTCTCGGTGAGACGATTATTTGGACAGTGTCGATCGCAAGCCGGCCAAGACTATTAGGCCTCAGCTAGCCATACTCAAGCAGCAGTTGTGGAAGGTAGTGCCGCTATATGTGCTGCATTCTGAGAAAACGACAACTCCGTAGTACCCGATGCCTCTTGGCCCTTGTCGAGTTTTTGTGTTACGGGAAAAGTCTACCAAAACAAGTGTCGAGGAGTGACGATCTTTGACGAAAGCGTGGACTTTGCTCAAGCCTTGCATGATCTTGAGTGCATCAGGCAACAGAAAAGCCGGACAAGCACAGTCTAGCGTCCATTACATGAAGGAAAATCGAACAAACAATATATTTGGCCGCGGAATCTTCACGTAAGTTTCTGCAAGTATGGCCGCGGACTTGCATGACAGGTGACGGCACAGGGATCCGCGAGATGAGGTTATTGCAACACGTTGAATCTGGTCACACCAAAGGGAGAAGAAAAAAAACATCTGGTGGCTTTCCATTGTTACTGCTGGCTAGCATTGTCTTGTTGTGACAACTTCTCAATGCTTCAGACTTGTTGCCTGCTACTGGAATTTGTGTGCAGACTGCGTCAGTCAAACGCGACCATGATGCCGCCCATCAACCAAGGTATTACGGCTAATTAGGTATAAACAAGGCTGGATAGGGAGACAGGCGCCTTGTCTTCATATTGACAATTCAGCATATTTTTTTTTGGCTGACAGAGATACTGCGTTGGGCTTTTACCAAAATACCGATTCTGGACACAATACACTGTATACAGTACACGTCGATATACATTCAAGCCGGTGTCAGGAGACATGGCCGGAGAATTGCACCAGGAATGCTCAGACTGTAGCTGTTGCTGCGCCGTACGAGTGGATCTGTGACGAGAAACAAGTTAGTTGCTGTATGACGGCAATCCTGCCTCACCAAACCCCCCCCCCGTCTCCCAAAAAAAACCACCCAGCAAGCAGAACATGACACACGCACAAAAGAACAAGTCTTCCACTTACGTCAACATCAAAACACCCCGTCGGCGTCAGGTAATCATACGCGCCCGTATTGATGAACAAATCATTCTCGCCCGTCGTCGCATTCGGACACACATAGAAGGCGCCCAAGTTGCCCCTGTTCACATCCGGGTCGACCCAGTCGACCGTGTCGCCCGAGAAGGCAAACGTGCCGTACGGGTTCGCCGTCGTGTTGAACCACGTCGACAGCGCGCGCTGGGTCTTGTCCGTCGGGTCTTGCACCCACATGTACAGCTCTTGGCCACCGGCACCCGTGTTGTAGACGAGCTGTCCGTCGACAATGTTGAACTGCCCGGCTGTGGCGGGACTCGCCAACACGGCGGGCGCGGGTGTGGCGGCGGGCTGGGACTGGAGGTAGGAATGGTAGTAGGGTGACTCGACGGCGCGGATCCAGTACCAGCCCGAGGAGAGGGTGGCTGTTCCCGAGGCTGCGGCAGAAGCTGTACTTGTAGTGCTGGCCAGCGCGGCTGTGCTTGTTGCTGTTGCTGCTACGCTCGTGGGAGATGACGACGACGACCACGACGACGAGGCTTGGCTGGATGTCGCAGTGGCGGTTGCCGGTGCGGTGCCAGGGACGCATTGTGCGTAGTAGTCATTGTAGACGGTGCATGTGTAGGCAGACACACATGCCGTGGCACCAATGTAGCCGCTGCCGCCGCCTTGGTGATCGAGCTTGTTAGTTTGAAAGGGTCCATGATTGAACAAGTGCAATGAGAGCCCAGCTCAAGTGTGTACATGAAGCATGCGCTGTTGCAAAGTTCGCTCAAGCTGTCATCACTTACATTGTCCGTATGCGCCGACTGAGGTCTGCGCTGCTGCGCTTGCAGCAAGGCACGCGAGGACGGCGACGTCCTTGATGGCCATGGTGAGTCGTTGGTCTTTTTTTCTTTTTTCCTTCTTCCCTCTTTTTTTTGGGGGGGCGGTCAGGTACAACAGACACTAATGTTGGTAGGAATCGACAGCAGCAGGCAGACGCTCGGCACGTAATGATGTGCTTTTATGGCTCTGCTT
>KZ678724.1:0-14724 GCA_003019895.1 Coniella lustricola
ATACAATTCACAGAGACTTCCAGTATCAGGGATACAGGCAAGGATCATTACACTGCTAAATCCCGACATTGATAAAACCAGACCAAAATCTTGATAAAAGGGGTCATTGGCAGAACAAGTGAGGTTAGTTCACAAGCAACAGTAATCTTAGCACTTATAGTGCTTGATTGTCTCTTATATTTAAGGCGCGTCATGTCTTTCACTTTCTCATCTGCCTGGCTTTCTGGATTTCTCTCCTTCTTTGCATGGACATGTTGTTATTCATCAGTAAAATCCATGGCTTATCACTGACATGAATGGTGTCAAAGGACCCAGTTGGTTTGTAGACTATTTCCTCTAGACTTCTCAACTTCTGCTATTTTGCGAAGAATGTACCGCCGCCCAACCCCAAGATTTCAAGCTTCGTACAAATCATAAAACACTTTTCTTCACTAGACTCTTCAAGCTTCCTATTGTAACGATGTACCAGTACGCATTATAAATCGTCCAAAAGTTACCGAGGAAGAAAGTTCCTCGTCACGATAGTGGGGAACTAGTCACCGGGGAGGGTTCGGAATCAACTAGGTATTGTGACAACTGATTGTTTTATTGATGAAGGAAATTGCTATAAGAACCGGACAATTCTCTAAATATTCACCATCATGCTTTGAAAAAGAGCGAAAACCATTTACCACTTATGAATGCAAAGATTGCAGTATCGTTGAGTACAAGATTAATTGTACCCATGCATTCGGACGGTAGGATTCGACGCGATGAATACACAGGACATGAGAGGACTTCTCAATACCACATAGGGACTGACTGTGTATCGTTTAGAGAAATATATAGATTGATATCCTTATTTCTGGCTCAGAGTCTCAAATTCACCTCAATGTCTTCAAGCCAAGACGGCCTCCACGGCACATTTTCTCTTCTGCAACATACCAGGTTCGCGCGTCCAGCTTGATGTCCATATCCGAGCTGTCAGGATTGAGTCAAAATCTGAATTCTCCCGTCTTAAATGTAAAGGTGAGGGAGGGCACCCAACCAACACCACGTGTCTGCAATCTATCTAGTCCAGGATATTCGCGGCAGAGTGTTGATACTGCTTTGCAGGCTCCGGGTCGCGTCTACCCACGTTTGTTGAATCTATAGGGGCTGCTAGGACTTTGATAGCCATAAAGGCAACGAGAGCAGCGGAGACTTTCATCTTGTCGGTAGTATTGCTGAAAAAGCGCTGAAAAAGGTGAAATTGTTGATTTGAATGTGAAGACGAAGGTGCCTGAAGTGATAGAGCTAGATACTTGGAGACAGTTCGTAATTTTCAATCCAGAGGTTGGATGTTCGTGACTTATAGACGAGAGATTTCCTATCTTTCTGTGAGATGTCAGTCTTTGGTCACAACAATTGTCAATCACTGCAATCGTTTGCTCTCCCATGCTGCCAGCATATCATGAGGTCTACCAAACTGATCAACATTCGTAAAGCTGAGTATTATTACTACGTCAGCACTCCCGTGAATTGTGAAACGATCGTGACCCATGCCCGGCTGCAGAAGAGAAAAGGCCGCACGAAATCGTTTCAAGGCTACCAGCCTATGACAGGCTTGCTGCCTAATTAGGTGAGAATCCATGGCAAACGACATGTCAAGTAAACAAATCCGAAAGACCTCACAATTCTTGAATCAAGTTTCAAGAGCCATATCACAAGAATCTGATTGATAGATCAAGGGATGTCAGCAAGTTTCTGTACGACTTACATCCATTTTCCACTGTCACAGCTGAATACGGTGATAAGTGGAAAACGAGCTTCGTGGCGCGCTGGCCCGGGGTCACATCTTTTTCAAGATCAATGCATAAATAACATTCGTCTTTTCCTAAACAGCCCATACGCATAATCCAGCACTGTAACAAATTATGTTATCCCTTCCATGGCTATTGTGCAAAGAACTTTTTTTCTAAGTTCTTTTGCAATATCTCGAAAAGGTTTCTGGGAACCTCATTTGCGATTTCGTTGTTTTGTTTCGAGTTCTATTCTGTGTTAATTACTCCACAGGATTCAAGAAAGCTTGTCGATGACACCGTTCTTATCTTGGAAAATTGCCTCTAGAAGAGGCTCACCATGAAAAGCTGAGAGTCTTTTGTCTTCTGGCAAGGGACAAAATTTTCCAAAGACTGAGGAGGCCGCGACGGCGACACAGCCTTTGCGTCTGGCTTGTCAGCATACCGATGGAAGAGGATGATCCTAGGGAACAAGGTCAATGCAATGGTGCGTATGATGGACTGGTACCGTAAGTCAAAGCTAAGATGGTATCATTCTTTGAGTTATTCAGAATACTATCAACCAGATGATCCTTAAGAACGCTTTGACATTCGCACTGATCTACGCTTTGAGGACTGACCAGAAAGCTCACTTCCCGAGATACGTCGCTGTCCTGCAAATATGTAATCATTATGGGAGCTCGGCCATCTTGTGAATGGCTTGTTGTCTCCCGTGCAATGCTCTTTTGTTGTACGCCTGCATCAAGTCGACGCACAACGTAAGCAGCAACGCAACAAGATTTGAATAAAGGATAGAACCACTAAGTTGCCCTTGTGATTTACGATTTTGCACTCTACGCTTGTCGCTGTAGTCTTCTTGAGTTGACACATTGTGTCTCGTCCCTTTTAAGGCAAGTCCTGATAGATCGTCTGCTTCGTCAATTTTAAGAATATCGTTCAGATAGACAGGATCTTGACATAATCCCACACAGAAGTTATAGTCGTACCCGTAAGACTATATGGTCAGTGTGATGCTTGATTTGGAGTAACGTCAGATTGTCATGGCTGATGCAACTAAAAAGTATAGGCTAAACGGATTGGGAGACCACGCTGTATGCATGTTTGCATATTAGCTAGGATTTGCAGGGTCTAAGCCCCTAGGTAAAAGTAATGTTGCCACTCGGTTGCATGAGTAAAATAGTCCGTCGCTGTGGCCGTTCCCTCGGATAGCCACTACCAGCTGGCATTTAAGAAAGTTACTAAAGTGGATCATTCGAGGATTGTTTGGGGATGGGCAAGAATTCCGACTGGTCAGGGGCAATGCAGTTGGTTGGACAATGTTTCAGTGCAGTTTAATAGTCTGATGCATCGAAACAGAGGGCTGATAAGCTCTCAACAGTTGGCAGTCAGCAATAAGCTTCTGGTCGACGTACAGTCTCGCGAACAAAATTACCGTGTATTCATTTACTCTGCCACGGTTGGGAGTAAATATTTTGGAATTTGAGATGAGAGCCTACAATAGCACGACAGGTGGATATTATTCCTCCTTGGGCAATTGCTCCAGCCACTTGCCACATGTAGCGCAGCGGCCGTACCCACTGTGCACCTCGTCCCCAACCGGACTCGTCGAATTCTGATGCGGCCAGCTTGACACGAGAAGGCCCCTGTAGAGCAACCATTTGCTGCACAGAAGCCCGAGGCGCTCAATTGGCACTACTCGCTGTTTATTATCTATAAATCCGTGACTCTAAGGATTTCCAAGCCCGGCATATGAGCCTGTACCTATGATTCCAGGTTGGCGAAGCGGGTAAGGCTGATCACCAGATGTGGAAGCGGACCCATCAGAAGTCCGGTAATCAAGCGGATCTGGCAATAAGAAAGCAACAATGTGCCAAGGTACCGAGAGATATGGTTGGGCATATATATGCAATTCCTTTGGGCGGGTTTCGCATTCGCCAACCAACGCGCAGTTCCAACAACAACTACCTCAAAAGCTTTATCCTATCAGAGTGTTACACTGGCATGGAAAGTATGAGCTGAGCATGAGCTGTGAAGATCGGTATTGCGCTGGGCAGCAGAATACAAAACATACTCAAGTAACTGAGCGTATTGCTTGTCAAGACTCCAGCCTGCGCAGCGTAAAAGCACAGTACGGTCAGTTGGTATAGCCTCGGGTAATGCAATTTCAAGGGTTATTTATGCAATCAGATAATGCAGAAGTGATATGAGAACGATAAGGAAGAAATGAAACACTCGACATGCTTCGCTATTCCTCGAGCAGCCGAACCTCGCAATCGTCCATGGATGATGTAGCCTGGCCAAATCTTCATTCAATCACTTGCTTCGTTCCAGGACAGCCCACGCAACGTCCATACAACGCACATGGCCGTACGTCTCATGCATTTTCTGAATAGCCTTGGCAAACTCAGCACACAGTCCAATCAACCTGTTCTCTGTGGCTTGATCGAGGTGCTCGCAAAGCATGGCATTCCGAAAGAAGCTTGATTGCGCAAACTGGGCCTCCCAATGCCCATCCATTCTGCGATGTGCAGATGGCACACGGCTGCTTCTGCGAGGGCGAGGAACCAGTCGCGGACAACAACGCTGGGTGCAAAGTACCATAGACTATGGCAAAAGACTGCACCATCGAGCCTGGCGTGGCTGGCGGGATTCTGCAAGATGCTGCACGGGTCTGCGTGGAGAAATGTGATGAGGGACCCCAGGGGGCGGGATGCCAGGATGTGGGCCTGAGATTGTGCCACAGTATAGGGCCCTCCACAGACCGGCGGTGCTGTATCGACCCCTGTGGCACGAGCCAACTGCAGATGCGAGGACAAGAGTCGATTCGCCCTGCCCACAGCCAACGTCTAGGACCCGCGAGCCCGATGGCACGTTCCACTCTTTGCATATATTGAGCCAGTGCCGGAACCGCGGTTCAACTGAGCTGCGATGGCGAGCATCGTAGGCATAGGAGGCCATGAACAAGTCGGGAGCACCCACTCTGAGGCCGTTACACAGCAATCAAGAAGGAGTGTCATTATTTTGATTGATGGGCTGGACTGTGAGAATCTACTCCAGACAACTTGAAAAGGAGTCTCGAGCTTTTGTATCTGCACAGGGAGGTACCCGAGTACAACTATTCAGGTACCTCCTACTGTCAGCTCACAGACAGGGGCACCTGGCTTATTTCTCGCTTGGGCTACTGCCTGCAAACGACAGGCTTATCTCACCGATTAATCCCAGACAATCCCCGGCTGCTGATTGCAACTTCAACATACATAAGATATGCCCAGCGCCCCGACGACTTTCAACGTACCTGCAGCCCGATACTTCGTAGCATTCTCCAGCACCCGTCTCCGATCTCACAATGACGCCAATGCCAGAGAAGCGGTTTCGATGGCTGCCAATCATCTTCATTCTTCTGATGCTCTTCGTCGACGGCATTGGCTACTTCGTCTCGCAAGCCCCAACTACGCAACTCTTTGAGGATATAGCTTGTCGCCGCTATTACCAGAGCTCCACGATCACCGAGTCACTGCTCTGCAAAGCGCCTGGTGTGCAAAGGGAGGTTGCGACCATCTTCGGCTGGCAGGCATTCTTCGATGGCATTCCCAGTCTGATTCTCGCGCTTTGGTATGGGGCCCTTGCCGACCGATATGGCCGGAGAGGGGTGCTCTTCCTGAGTATGCTCGGCCAAGCCTTAGGCATGGCTTGGGTTCTGTTGATTTGTGAGTCGGCGCAATTTCATCTCTAGACCTGCATGCAATCCACGGACATGGACGGCACGCTACGCAAGGAGGTTTCCCTTGCCCGCAGGCACGGTCTCGGTGCCAGAACTGCTCTCCAAGTTTTCCTAACTCATTCTTATTCAGGCTGGATGGATCTCCCCCTGAAGCTCACTTGGTTTTCCTCTGCTTTCCTTGTTATCGGCGGTGGCAGTACGGTCACGATGGCGGCATGTATGATGGTCGTTACCGATGTCACGCAAGAATACAATCGATCCAAGGTCTTTTTTGCATGTCAAGCGACGTTCCTTATTTCAGAAGTTATCGGCCCAGCCCTTGGGTCGATAGCCATGGACAGTCTGGGTGTGTGGCCGCCAGTACTTGTCGGCCTTGTATGCACGTGTGTTACGGTTGCGCTAGCGGGAACTATTCCAGAGACGCGTTCCCGGGAAAGCACAAAGTATACAGATAGCAACACCGCCGACAGCCTCGACGATGTCCTATCCGACCCTGGGTCGCTTAAGCAGTCGGTATTTGAGATGCTAAGCAACACAAAGCATACACTCCAAATCATGTGTCAGAACCGCAGCATTCTGATCCTGGTGGCATCATTCCTTATTGTGGACTTTTCCCGACAGTCCCTTACCATCTTGCTCCAATATATATCGAAGCGATATGATATATCACTGGCAAAGGTAAGGAATACCGATATATAATTTGAGGTTTTCCTCAACTTGGGCAGCAATATGAAATGCTAATGTTTCTTGCCTCAGGCCAGCTACTTATTATCGTATAGAGGCTTGGCAACGCTTATAGTATATGCCGCTATATTGCCCACCTTGGATACGCTTGTGGAAAAAAGACTCGGTCTTTCGGCTCAAATGAAGGACCTCCAGCTAGCTCGATTAAGCATCATTCTCTCATCCCTCGGATTTGGCATTCTATTTGCGGCCCCTTCATTAAAAGTTATCATTATCGGTAAGCAATACTCTGCTCTCTTTCAATGACCAAGTCTTGGTCAATTCACACGAGCTAACCTCGATATCCAAGCTCTCGGCTTTCTTACGCTTGGAACCGGCTTTGGGTCTTTTGTGCGTTCTCTCTTGAGCTCAGTCGTGGAGCCTGACGTGATTGGAACCATGTACACAACGCTTTCCATTATGGACTCTCTTGGTTCCATTGCTGCCGGCCCCATTGTTTCTGGTCTTTTTAATATCAGCATGGATTTGGAGGGTGTCTGGGTCGGCATACCCTTTCTCTCATCGTTCTTATTATCTTGTGTGATCGCTGTGCTGGTACTAGCTGTTCGACCGGCCACACTGGCAGCGCAACAGAGTGAGGGGACCTTGGACGCGGACGACGCAAGGAGTGCGCTCCTTCCTCGCGAGGTGTAATGTATTACCCCATGATGTCTTGTTCGTTATTAGCGCAAAGCGATTCCTCGTGATTCACATGAAGTACCATAGCAGGGTCGCATTTCGTTGTCTGGCTGAGATACAAAAGTGGACCCAATTACACACCTTTTGTTCTCTTGGTAAAGCGATAGGAAATGGGCTTGCTCTCGGCTTCACATAATCAAATAAATGGCAGATATCAGAGGCGGAAAGAACACGTTATACTTGACCACAGATCAGATCAACACGAGTTTCTAGGGCCAAAAGAAATATTCACAAATATTCGAATCAAGTACTTTGCAACATTTCTTCCCAAAAAGCTCTCAGTCACGTTTCATAGACAGATACTCGATTGTTATCTGATTATAATCACATGAGTACATTTTATGATGTACTTAGTACATCGAATGACTCATGTAGAGAATCCGGGATGCTAAGCTGTTGGACACCTTGAATCAGCTTCCTAATTTCGTCTGAAGCTAGAAGCTTAATTTCAAGCTGTATACAAACATCATGCATCATTCCATTATATCCGATACTGCATTCAGAGTGCCATTATTCAATCGACCTCAAAGCCAATGTAATAGGACCACACTGTGCGTGTGTGCAAGTCACTTCGTTATTTGTCCTAGCCGCCCTCGAAAAGACTGCTCGTGAAACTGCTGCAAGGTCTTGCTGAAGAAGTCGCCAGAATTACGGCCGTACGCGTAGACGGAGATATTATGCTTGAGGAGAAGCAGCAAAAGCTCATCTTCTGGCCAACATGCCACGGCTTTACAACTCCCTGTGTAAACAGAGGACTACGAAAGATTTTTGTTCGCATATTTTCGAAACGTTGGAAAACGCTTCGGGAGTTATGGTTCGACAAGCCAAAACGCTTGAAGCCACTGTCCTTGTGCAAGGCATCAACTCTTGATCTTGCAAGTACCTATTCGAGAGGGGCACAGAAGTCAGGGCGATGCAAGAAGATGCAATGACCTGAGAGACGAAATTAGACTATGTGCTGTGCTTCTTGCCTTTTATTCAATGATATGATGATCACAGTCTGGTAGAGGAGCGACCGGGCTGTGTGAAAGAAAAGAAATCACCCGCTTGATTTACAGCTTGGCTACACTTTCTTTTGCTCAAGTGTCCCTGAACAATGCCTAGTCCAATCTAAACCCTCCTGGTGAATTGTTGCTGATCGCCAAATGATTTGCGAACTTCAGTCAGCTCAAGACTCCCCGAGAATCTTGACAAGCGACTACAATGCAACTCGATAGCGAGTCCATTTGCCTCGTTTCCTAGTAGAACATTAAGCCAAGGCTTGACATCATCAGTGTTGTTGAAACCATGCGCCTTGGTGAACAAGCTAGCACCGCATATCGTCTTAAATGCGTCTATTTGAATCGGAATACACAGTATTCTATTTAGATTCTATAGAATAATCAAACATAGCAAACAGGTGTTCAAAGCATCAATTGGTAGTAGCCATAACCATATCCAAGACAAAGATATACAAAGTAAGTCAGCGCCGCAAAGGAAAAGCACATGGAGCCTACAAAATCCAGCATAGAAATATCAATAAATAGCCTAACTAAGACACATGCCACGCTTCGCCTAATACGACTCACCATAGATTATACCTCTTTGAGGATGACTCTGTACCCGATATGGTGCCTATTCAACAATTTATTTCTTTACAGGATATATATACTTTGTCGTAACACAGTTTCCATCCTTATTTTGAACTACGGTAGTGCAGTGTGGGTATTGGTCCTTCTGGCTTGGATGTTCAGTTTCCGCTGGATGCAGGTTTTGTTTAACGAAGATCTCGAGCATAAATCATGTAAGGACTACCAATATAGGGCTGTGAGAAACTCCCTAATTCCTTTGTAAGTAAATGCTCATGTCGGACACGTAGTTTTTGCTCCAAACCCAACTCGCCTCTGGAAGATACACAACCACTGGAAGGAGCGCAGCAGCCGCTCAAGTTAGATATCGCACTCTGTTGGCACTGAGAGCTCCGTTGAATGCACGATGGTTTGGCTTGTTCGCAACGAAACCCTAAGTGCTTACAAGGCTACCATCAGTCAACTAATTAAGGTAATCACTTTGCTGCCCAATATACAGGCAGTAATTACCCCGCAGCGTCTGGGCGCTCACTGATTACGTAAAGCTTGCTTTTGTCTTCTTCCAAGGCCATGCTATTGACGTGAGTTTTCGCACCAGATTACCACACCTCTCGACGTCGATCTCCAAGATACTCTGAGGAGCTATAATGTGGCGTCTCGAATCGCGCAAAGATTTGTTGTTGACAAGATCTTGCTCGACAAGTTTGTTGAACCCTCTCTTCGCGATTCACAAGCTATCATTTCATTGTGTACACCTGACAGCAAGGCCTCGCGTCGCATCTTGCATTCGGTTCAAACACTTGTCATTATTGAGGATGGCCTCCACCCTAAAAGGCAACTCTGGTCGTGAATATATCAAAAACGCAATCCTTCGTCAATACCCAAAAGCTCCCGAGTTCAACATTCACCGAGCAAGGTCAGTCAATAATAAGGGATTCTGTACTTACCAGCTTCTAGACTTAGTTAATAACTTCACTATCTCGATATAGTTGCGGAGGAAGCTTATTTGTTGTTAAGCGTGTTTCCGAGTCCTTCTTCCATCTGTCCAAGGAGCTCGAGGAAGAGTTTCGAGAAAGCAAGCGACTACGTATATATATCGACTGCAATAAAGCAGAACATACCTTAATCTATGATCATTACAAGAATACTCTTCTTGGCTTACTAGAGAAGTATCCTAATTTCCCGCCTATCGAAATTAAAAAGATTCTACGTTATACTGGTAACGCTATCAAAGAGCTATATGAAAAGGATTGGATATATATCGGTAAATACGATTACTACTCAAACTCTTACGATCGTATACCTTATTAACAGAGTCCTACAACGAAATAAAGATATTAAGCCCGATAATATCTTGGTTAATTGGAAATACGACGAACAAGGCGCTTAAAGAGTTGACAGAGTAGCTCTGGGCGACTTTAATCTCGCTCTGAAATTGGTCGATCAACAGCCACTTCGCGCGCCTCAGGCGGTGGGAAACGCGATATGGCGCAGTCCCGAAGGGCAGAGTGGGAAGGGCATTGCGAAACCGTCGGACATCTTTTCTTTCGGACTAGTGGTAAGTATACCGTTAGCACATATATGCAATAAAATCAAGACATTGTATTCATGGAGCTAACCTTTTTCAAAGTGCATATATAGTCTTGGTGGCGGTCCTATATTGATTCTCGATAACGAGATAATACAAGGTCTCAAAGATAATGGGATGCCCGTCGAATAAGAGGTTGTAGTTCGTCACTTCCTCTACTTTGGGCCACTTTCAAATGGGCTGCTGAAATACGCCAGAGATAACATATAGGATGTGCTTTACAAATCTGCATCTGAGATTACTGATGCAGAAGCGGTAGACGACCCTGATGCCAGGTTCGAGCGGTGGTCACGGGATATTGCGCCACATCTGGATTCTGACGCTAAAAAAATGATACTTCAGATGGTAAACCTGGATCCACTGAAACGAGCAACCATACAAGAGATACTCCATAGCTCGTGGTGGTAAAATATCTAGTTTTCCAGAATTATGTTATAGCAAGAAGCTAATGATTCAATAACACGTTCAAAGAAATATACCCAAGAATAAACGTTTCTGCGTCCCGTAATCGACCTGCGTTATATCCGACAATCAATCAAGAGTCTTCTAATAATTGCTCGAACCGTAATCTGGAGGTAAAGTCTCAAAAGCCTCAGAAGAAAATTACTCGGTCGTATTTGCTACAACGGAGAAATTTAAGCCCGATTATCGAGTAAGTTCCAATCTCAACTCATTGCATAAACAGGCGTAGGACAATTTTTGAGTTTGGAAATCGGAGCGGATCGGTTAAGCACTTTGCCGATGGTTGGGGATGGCTAAACATTTATTGGAGAATTTCTTTATATATGGATCATTTCGTTGCATATTGCTGCGAAATAGTATGAAAACCACACTTACTATCTATGAGCCCATACATAACCCTTCTCTTACACAGGCCTAACGACATGCGACGTATATAACCGGCTATATTTTCTAAGAAGTACTCGGAAAATTCCGCACCTCGAGGCTCATTCGCCTATAGCAATGGAAAGGTTCCGCAGGCCACGGATATCGGCCGCAGGCGATAGCCAGTCCCTGCAGTCCTACAGGGGTCAACCCGCAATGGTTTTCACCGTGGCAGAAACGATTCATTTGAAAGGAGACTATTATTATAACTTTGTTAATGCTTATCTTTAGTTCTGCTTCGCTATAACGCATTTATATCTGCTTATCTACTTTATCCACTTATATTCAATAAGAGCACAACAGCACAACAGTAGCATAGTAGTGCTTCACCTTGCAATAACATAATGCGTTCTTATCCAGTTAGATTAAATTAGGAAGTCAAGAGGCTTCGGCTAGCATTACAGAGCTCCTCTTAGCCCCTTATTCCGGCATCGCAATTACCCCTCGATATCTAATAGTAATTTAATAATAACGTAAGGCTAAAACCCTGTAATGTAATGCCCTAGTTGAAGTATATATAAATTGAGATATAAGAGTTCGTTTTCCTTCCAGGTTTAATATCTAAGTTCAGTTAACAACAAGCTCTACACCAAAGCACCTCGACTTCTACAAGGCTGATCACTATGGCTTTCATTCGCAAATCTCTTACCGTACTACTCTCAGCTGTGGCATCAGTACATAGCCTTAGTCCTTTACCGTAAGTTCACTAGTATGTTTACCGTTGATTGTTCTTCGCTAACAAGAAACCAGGCTTATGGAGAGAGCGGCCGGCTTTAAAAACTTAACTTTTGGAACAGTTATCGAAGGAAGCAACTATAACCTGGTTACAAGGCGGTACTTGGACTTCCACGGGATCACCGATACCACCAAGATCTTATATTATAAGAGCTTTTATAATACTGTCGACGCTCTTAAGAACAAGACCCTTGACTACTTTGTTATAAATTGCGTTCATCCTTAGGCCTCCAATATCATCGGCAGCAACTACAAGACTATCTTCAACGTCGACTTCTTTATCTCACCCAGCTATCTATTAGTGCTTGCGACTCGGAAAAATATTACCGACCCGCAGTCGATTGCACTGCTTTATCCTTCGGTGGCCAACTACACCGATATAAGCAACTATACCGACGTAATTGAGATTACCAGCGGCACCCTTAGTGCTATAGCAGAAGATCTCGTTGCTGGAAAATACGACTCTGCTATTATCTATAAGTCCTTCGCCACTGCCCATGCGGACACGCTTGACATTACCGAGGAGCTCGGCTCTCCTAACGATGGATAGCTGGTCCTGGGACTTAACAGAACCTACACCAACAACGTGCAAGCTTGGCCAGACTCTCCAGTTACGTGGCAATTTAAGACACAGTGGTATTAGCTTTAGGATCGAGTGTTGTACTTATCAAAAAAACTTGAAATTTTGTGCCAACATCAGATAAATCATATTATAGACCAAACATTTAATCATCGCATCAACAAGTATGGCAATGTCGTGTGCAGTGACCTAGAAGTCTTGATATCATCGGACGAAGTGAACCATTAGTTAGTAGTAAATGTTCACTGAATCAATATCAATTCTATATACATTTTTCCCTATAAAACTCTCTACTTTTTAATAACCCCGGTAATTAATATCGTAGATATCTAATTTGTCGAGAACTATAATTGAGTTTTGGCCCCCTTCGGGAACCCATTTTCAAACCTACTTACTTAAAGCCCTTCTTTATTCTACGGGAAAAGGCGAGTATTTTATTCTATTATAGTAAAGCGTAAAGCCCTGTTATAACTTACGATCATACATACTATAAGAACAGGCCAACGTAATATAGTACGAGCTCGGAATCTTAACGGACCGATAGAATTTCTTATATAAGGATACGTACGGATTAAGGATAAATTAATAATAGGGAATAATTAGAAAGGGTAGCTTTAGATCCAAGCTGTCCTTAGATATCTAGCTAGTACTAGATAATAGCTATTCGAAGCTATTTATATTAAGATATAAAGATAACGGAAGAATATAAGGACAGGTGTTATGATCCATGATTATGCAGGTCACAGGAACAGGCCAACACAACATGGCACGAGCTCGGAACCTCAACGGACCGACAGGATCTCTTATGTCAGTATCACACCGGATTACCTAATGTTAGGGTTAGGGGTATAGTATAGCTCACGGCTGCTCACCGGAACGTTAGTAAGTACCGACGAGCATCAGTAAGTGTAATGATCCTTGCCTGTATCCCTGATACTGGAAGTCTCTGTGAATTGTATATTAGCAGATGAAGGAGGTATTACCTTTAGTTCACGTGCTGAATAATATTAAGTACGTTTATTATCTATGCCGATTATCGATACAATAGATTAAGAGGGATTACCCCATCTATTCTTAAAGAGATTTACTTATCTTAAGAACGATGCTTAGATTTACAACTAAAGACTATAAGGAAACTATCTAAATCAAAGTACTAAACTCCTATCCTTATATCCTTCCGTTATTACTGTAAGTCGATACAGTCGATATCGACTCTATCGACTGATAGTGTGGTAGTCGATACGGTCGATATCGATTCTATCGATTATACAACCTTTATAACCCTAACCCTGGGCTACGTAATTATATATACCCTTATATAAGAAATCCTATCGGTCCGTTGAAGTTCCGAGCTTATACTATAATATATTAGCCTGTTCCTATAACCTGTATATGCCTGGGTTATAATATTATCTCCCTCCTAGGGTCTTTATTCCTAAAGACTGCTTCCTTATTCCCTATAAGTCGTCCTGCCTAATATTCTAACTTAGGGTTATACTTTCCTAATTCGTTATATCGTCTTCTTCTCGTATTTCCAAACCTCGTTCCGCGAATCCTCGTTCTAATTTATCGAAACAGAAGGCTTCTTTTTATTCCATTATTTTATCGAACGCCTTTAAAATAAATCCTTATTCTTACTACGCTTCCAAAGGTAGAACTTTGTATTAAGTTTCTCCTGGTAATTCGTCCCGTTGCGCTAAGTGCGTACGCCTAAAGCTTCCTCGATACGATATTCTATGTTATGACCCACGACCTTGCAGGTCATAGGAACAGGCCAACGCAATATGGCATAAGATCGGAACCTCAACGGACCGACAGGATTTCTTATGTAAGGTTGCGCACGGACCAGGTATAACATAATCTCACAGACCAATCAGGGTGGATATATTGGATCGTAATATATCCAAACGATCTATGGATATATTAGATATAAACATATCCAGGTGATCCAAGATCAGCTATAGGAATAACGGAAGGATATAAGGATAGGAGTTCAGCACTTTTATTTAGATAGTTTCCTTATAGTCTTTAGTTATAAATCCAAGCATCGTTCTTAAGATAAGTGAATCTCTTTAAGAATAGATGGGGTAATGTAATGATCCTTGCCTGTATCCCTGATACTGGAAGTCTCTGTAAATTATATATTAGCAGATAAAGGAGGTATTACCTTTAGTGTTATGACCCACGACCTTGCAGGTCACAGGAACAGGCCAACGCAACATGGCATAAGATCGGAACCTCAACGGACCGACAGGATTTCTTATGTAAGGCTACGCACGGACCAGGTATAACATAATGACAATCAGCCAATCAGGAAGGATAGCTCAGGATCGATGCTATCCCAGGATATCTGGCTAGCATTGGATAGTAATAACTTCAAGCTATCCAGACTAGACACAGAAACAACGGAAGGATATAAGGATAGGAGTTTAGCACTTTTATTAAGATAGTTTCCTTATAGTCTT
>KZ678726.1:0-21104 GCA_003019895.1 Coniella lustricola
AAAAAAAAAGGACAGGCTGTCGCTCCGGCTTCTACAATAGCCACCTTTGCTGAATCGAGGTGGGAAAAGAGGAATAGGATTGGGGCGAGTTGATTGGGCACTTCAGCCCTCGAGCACGTCGACGTGCCATGTGGCAGACGTTGTGCGCTTGGGCCGACCAGGTGCTTGCTGGCGATGGTGACAGCTTGAGGGAGGCTGGCGAGGGCGGTCCATGTCCCCCAGTCCCGTGGCAGTGGGTCTGGGGAGAGCGGAGAGCAAAGGTACCAACCGCCCGAGTGCCAGTGGAGATTACCCCTGGAAGTACCTATACCGGGCTGACTTACAGGCGGTGGCGCCTGGGCAAGTACGTCCCAGGTGCAGCGCAGCGCCTGCGTGGGCAAGAGCGTGCCGCACCGCAACTGCCAGCTGCTGTCGCGCTGCCGAACAGCAACCACGGCTGTCACAGTGGCACAAGGCCGGCGCGCAGCACTTTCATGCCCTGTCCGAACCAGTACTCTACGCCACAATTCCTTGACAATCCTGTTCCTTGCATACCGGCAACCTAAAGAGCCTCAGCTGACAAGATAATACAACAACAAGCTCCAGACCACTATCTTTCCCCGCAAACTAAAGAGGACAGCATTGGAAAGAGCTACAGCAGTCACGGCTTCTAGCGCACAGGCCTGGTCCGGATTGTGCAGAGGGCTTGCAGGTTTGGCCAGGACAGGCCATCCTCTGCGCGACTTGTCGCTACTGTGCCGCCAGTGGATCGAGAGACGCCAACGCGGCTCGCCAAGACGCCGCCTGCATGATTGGGCAGCTCGGCTGACCACTGAGCTCGCAGCTGGTCAGCACAGCCGGCCGACGTCAAGCACCCCAGAGGTTGGCAGGGCTGGGCACGATAAAGTCGCGACAATTGGCAAGACCAGAAGACCACGATCGCACAGAGGCCAGGCCAGGCCAAGACCCAGGAACCGGAAAGTGGACAGAAAAGAGCCAAAGCTTGGCGGCAGTGAGCATTTCCCCTCGCCTCGAGATCTTCGCATTAACGGGCCTGAGGGAGCTTCAAGCATCCGACCTTGTCCACGGTCGTCATTGCCCGTCGGGTTCACTACCAGCAAAGAGAAGTCATAGGCTTTGTCTGCGGAGGCCTTGTCTGCTTCTTGTGGATGCGTGGAGCTCTGGGGTTCCACAGGCCTCAGGCTGGAGTCTGGCCATCACTGCTCGAACGCTGCAGAAAACAACGAGTCCACTTTTGCCAACCAAAGCCAAAGAAGGCTGGCTGGGATCTACGGACTGCTCTCGCCACCCACTCATGCCCGTCGTTACAAGCTGCTGCCGCTGCTTGGATGTTGATGCCAAGATACACCCAGACAGGCACCACAATCCAGATCCAAGTCCCAATACGACCCAAAGCAAAGCGTGAGGTCAAGGATCTATCCGTCTCTTCGGCCGTATACGACTCTGATGCATGCGTACCGACCGATACAGGTCTCGATGTAGAGAGCAGCCTCCAGCCCTCCAATCGCTCCTTTCGCTGTCCAGACATAGCCGTCGCCTTCCCACACGACCAGACCCCAAGCTCCAAGCCGAGACACGACGCGCTCGCATACACACACCGCAGAGCAACAACCGTCATTGGCGCATCCGCAAAGAAAAAAAGCCGTCCATTCTCGCTTGTTGGAGCGACTGGACAGCTCAATCACTTCTCAAGTTGCCCGTATTCGACGACAACGCCCGCTCGCACGACGACCACAACCAGAAACCAACACGCCCTCCTTACATACCAAGCAGACCTACCTACCAAGGCACCGGAGATACAGAAGCCACACAAAACCTAGCCGGCTCTAAAAATACAGCTGCCCTCTCGACCCTTTCCTCCCTACTGCATACACACCAGGTCACGCACAACTTCCTCCGTCTGACCCGCCTTCCACCGTATCCTCGATCCAACGCAGAGACGTCCAGTCTGGAGTTCTTCTTCCTCTCTCAACTCCAACTCTGACTCATCAACGATTTCCGTGTCCACAGCCGGAGATATTCGTCTCTTCACACCTCCAGTGCCGACTCCCAAGTACGTCCTTGTCCGTTTGATGCGGCCGGCTCGAACCCAAATCCCGACCCACATCTTTTGCTGCCTGCGGCGCCGTCGCCTTTCAGCAGCCTCATTCACCTCATCGTCATCCACCCCGCCCTGTCTTGGCTTCCCACCTTTTCCTCTCAGCTTTCCGTCTTTGTCCTGAACTCGCGCCTCTAGGCTCATCACACAGCATTGCTGATAATTCTGCCATTTTGCTGGCCTCAATCTAGACCAACTGTCGACTCCATCTTTTAGCCCATTCTTTCTGCCCTTGTAGGCGCCTGCGCTTCACAAGACATCTCCCGCTGGCTACAACCTCGCGTCCTCGACACATTTTGCCTGGGTTCCTCCCAACACCATTTTCCACGAATCCTTTCCATCATCAACCACGGACCCCATACAGATCTGCCGTTGTGGTTGTGGTTGCCGTCTCACCGCCACCCGCTTCGTAGCTGTCCTTGTTCGACTTTATCATCCTCCTTAACCTTGGCCACACGAAGCGAGCTCAGATATCTCTCCGACACTCCTTCTCCCCGCGAACCGATTACGGCGGCAGTGAAGACGCTGTTGTGCCATTATCCAAAAATAAAACACGTATTCAACCGCGCGCAAAACGCCGAGCCTGCCCAACCCTTTACAAACGCGACTGGAAACCCATACACAATTGTTTAGGATCAATGGGTAATCAGCCATCCAAGGACGGCAGCAGCTCCTCCAGGCCTGGCAGCGTCGCCGGGCCTGATGGCTTGCAATCGCTGCCCTCCTTTAGCAAGTCCGATACCAAAGATTCCACGAGATCATTCAAGACTTTGCGCTCCAAAATACCTGGCTCCGCCAAGAACGAGAGCCCCCGAAGTTCTGCCTTGTTGTCCAACGGCGATGGAGACAGGTCGGACTCGGAGACTATCAGGTCTGGCAGATCGTCACGATACTCGAGGAATCGAGGTTCCGACCCTCAGATAACGCCTGGTTCTCCCAGCACCATCAGTACGTCAGCCGTGTCTTCCCCATTGGACGAGTCGCAGCCACCGCCATCGCCTATACAGTCCGCCTCTGCTATGTCGGGAAAGCACGATGTGAGCGCCGCGCAAGCCTCTGGAGAGGTAGATCATGTCTCTGACGCGCCGCCAACCGGCGTCCCGAACCCTAACGCAGACCCTCTCCTCCCGGGGCAGCCCATTCTCGTCAGGCGCGACAACGCTGCAGGCGCCGGCCAGGGCAGTGGCTCAGCATCCAAGGATGAATCTAGCACTAGCGTTGCCATGAGTGAGATCAAAGATATCGACCTGGACGACTTTATCAAGAGACTCCTCGATGCGGCATACGCCGGTAAAGTGACCAAGAGTGTCTGTCTCAAGAATGCAGAGATTGTTGCAATCTGCCAACGCGCGAGAGAAGTCTTTCTCTCTCAACCCGCGCTCCTAGAACTAGATGCTCCTGTCAAGATTGTTGGCGACGTCCACGGCCAGTACACTGACTTGATCCGCATGTTCGAGATGTGCGGCTTCCCTCCTTCGTCCAACTTTCTTTTCCTTGGCGACTATGTCGACCGAGGCAAACAGTCACTCGAGACCATCCTTCTCCTACTATGCTACAAGCTAAAGTTCCCCGAGAATTTCTTCCTCTTGCGAGGCAACCATGAATGCGCCAATGTCACTCGTGTATACGGCTTCTACGACGAATGCAAACGCAGGTGTAATGTCAAGATCTGGAAGACATTTATCGACACCTTCAACACACTTCCGATCGCTTCGATTGTCGCAGGCAAAATTTTCTGCGTTCACGGCGGTCTGTCACCGGCTCTTCGCGATATGGACGACATTCGCAATATCGCACGACCCACTGACGTTCCCGATTACGGCTTGTTGAACGACTTGTTGTGGTCTGATCCTGCGGACATGGAACAAGATTGGGAAGCCAACGAGAGAGGCGTAAGCTACTGTTTTGGAAAGAGGGTCATAACCGACTTTTTGACGACACATGACTTCGATTTGGTCTGTCGAGCACACATGGTCGTTGAAGACGGGTATGAATTCTTTACCGATAGAGTTCTCGTTACTGTCTTTAGTGCGCCAAATGTAAGTTTTGCTTTCTGTGAATCGCTATTGCTTGAGGACTTTACTTGACAAGGCAGAGAAGCTAACCGTGTGAACAGTACTGCGGTGAATTTGATAATTGGGGAGCAGTCATGTCTGTTTCATCTGAATTGCTATGCAGCTTTGAACTCTTGAAACCTCTAGACTCGAACGCGCTCAAAAGTCATATCAAGAAGGGTCGCAACAAGAGGCAGCAGATGCTCAACAGTCCGGTGTGTACTCATCCGCTTGTTTGGTCCATGTCGAAGACTTCGTGCTAACATTGCTTCAGCCCGCGAATGTGTACCCGCAAAGTGTCTAATGAGTCCAGACCCGATGAACTGGATTTCGGATATTTTCCGTCATTGAAGAAGCCCGATCTCGACCCGAACAATCGATACGAAGCATGCTATTACACTACGCCTCTCGAAGCCGAGAAGTCGAAACAGTACGACATGCCTCTCACGATTTCATTCGGAGGAAAGAAATGTTCAAGGACGAAGAGAAAAGAAGAACCCAGCAATGGCAAAAGCAAAAGAAAAAGGTCCCCTTGTTGGGATATATACGGCCTGGGTAGACCAGTTGCCGTGGGATGTGAAAAGCCTGATGCGCCAGCACAGGGCAATGCTCCTACTGCAACTAGAACTATCCCAGACAGTGCAGGCTTGCACCTAACAAATTACAAAACGACGACGAAAGTCTCGTAACACATCCGCTTCTTCACGAAATCCCAAAGGCGAAAGCCCATGCGATGACTCATTTAGATGCGTTTGGTTTTGGGTTTTGAATACAGGCTAGGATTTGGGAGATATGAATCAGTGCGTTTTGGAAGCACATACTACGAATGCCAGAATGAAAAGAGGGCTTCGACGACATCCATGCGTTGAAACGATAAAGAAACCAAATGAAAGATGAACGCAAAGCCGGGCATTCAACGGGAGAGGTGGGAAGGAAGGCGGCATTATGCTGGGGGGGGGGCTACGTGGTCATCATTGCAAGTTCTTTTGTTTTGGGAGGCACAGACCCTCAAAAAACAATAGGAGAAGGTACCAGGACTGGCTAATCTTGTTGGTCGTGCTCATTCATAATTAAATTGTTCTTCATACGTGTACAGAAGCTGGTTTTGGTCACATTGGGTTTGTCTTTGGGTGTTGGTGTTTTGGGTATAGTTTCAATAGTACCGGGGCCTGGTGGATGAATGAGTCGAATCAACGATTGAATCATAAGGGATTAAACAAGCCAGGGCCAGTGTTTAGTTTATTAGTCTGCTTTGGTATTGCTGAATTGATCTATGCAAGGGCTTCCTGCACGTTTTATTTGGACTGAATGGGTTTCTACAGCTTGTACTTTGTGGTGTCTTTAGCTATAGTTATAGTTATAGCAATTTCTTGAGGCTTCCCATAGCTTCGATGAACGAAATGTCAGGTTTGGACTCAGAAGAGTGTTAGCAAGGTAAAGGTGTAAAGGTGTTATAAGTTGATAAAACTAACTACTCTTACTCCGTTGGTTCATAGTGAATTACACTAACAGTGCCAACGGCAAATTGGTTCAATATTGAGTTAGGCAGGTATAGTACTAGATACATGTCCTGATATATATGCAATATACTTGACTATATACGTAGTTCGGCATTATCGTTCATTAGTTCGTAATGTCTTTGAGTGGTAGATGCGTGAAACTTGAGTATGTCGTCAAGTAAGGCCACCAAGTTCCATGTGTATTGCTATATAAGTCTGTAAGTCATGCTGAAAACTGCTTGGCTATGAGCTCCGAAGAATATACAAACTGCCTCTACGCCTTCTACTCTTCTCTGAATAAATTTTATATCTGCTTTGCACCATTTGGCACTAAAAGTGGCACCGTACAATCCAAATAACATCTTCATCAGCATAATCCAGGACCTTGACCTCGATCCTGGAACTCGCTAATGGCCCCAGGTATATCGTGTCCAACAACCGCCCCTCGTGGGGTCTGTCTTCTCAGTCTCTTTCTGCACTTTGGCTTCATGTGAGGATTCCTCTTGTGCTTTCCTCTAGGTGAAGAGGATGAGAATGCACTGATCGCAGACTGAGGATCTTCCTGGACCTCCCCCTGAGGTGCTTCTTGGGGTTAGTAAGTCCTGCCTGCAGATGATGCGGACAAAAATACGCTAAACACCGACAGAGACCTTGTCTGAGCCTCTGGTGGATGACTTCGGTGCTGTGTCTGTGGGTTTCCCTCGGCTGATTCATCATCTGCTTTCTCTTGTTGAATTTGCGTGTATCCTTCAGCCATTGTGTTTGGAGATAGGGCATTTTGCTTCTCCTTCAGCATCACCTTCTTCTCCTTCGTGTCTCCCGCATATTGCAACGGCTGTTCCACTTTCTCGTTTAATCGAAACGTCACCATCAACTTCGGAGGTTTGTGGGGTAGAGGTCGCTTTTGTGGCGCGCGTTGCTTTCTATAGCGTGTCACTGCTTGTACTGCATATTCCAGCGCCGCTTGCCGCTCATACGCCTCCATGGCGAGCAACTCATCAGTCCATTCGCGAAGCTCCACGTTCTTGTGCATGATACGGCGAAATCTTAAAGAAAGTCCTGCTTCGCTCCATGACGAGAAATACTATTTCCGGGTGGCTCCAAAGGTTAGGTTGCAAGCTCGCTCCGCCACGATCAAATCAGTCTCGGAGTCGTCCCAGGTATGCCTACCGGATCGGCCTTTTGAGCCACTGTTACCAGCTACTGGATTCGCATTGCGCTTGTCTTCAGAAACGAGCCTACGATTTTGAGACCTTTGTGACTGATAAGAAATAGTGATTGAGCTGCCGTCGGTTGGTTTTCGTGCTTTCAGCTGTTGTATCATTAGGCGAAGCTGTCTGATGTGAAGATGACGTTCCGATCTTTGCGTCCCGGCCCCCAAGCTGTTGCCCGGCCTGAAGTGATGCATCCCATACGGAAAACCCTATTCTTCCGAATCGCGGTACCGCGCCGGCCTCTGTCTATGACGCTGGGAACGACTCACCGAGCCATTGCCATCAACGCTTCCTTCATCAGCAGTATGTCCACGGCGATTGCTAGGACTGGGCGATTCCTGCTCATCCCCCATATCTGAGAAGTCCTCGTCCGAATCTTGAATGTGTCGTGTTGCCGGTACCATTAAGCTAGAGTTCATGATACTGCGACTGGAGTTCGGAATCGCGACTTGCGGCGCAATGTCAGCCTCGTTGTCTGCTTGCCGGCGTCGTATGCTGCGACTGGTCCTACTGCTAGGAGTTCCGAGAATCGCGTGCGGAGACTCCAGAGTTGGTTGCACAGCTGGACTTTCAACAGTAGCATCAGAATCTTCGTTCAGAGCAAACGCTGCGGTCGTCGTGACAGAAGCAGTACCGCTGGGAGCTCGTCCGCCTCTTCCGCCTCGCTTACTGATGCCGCCGCGGCGATTACGGGTCCTAGCTCGTTTGCTAGCTTGGCCTCGAGGCCGAGGGTTGCCGTTCGTTTCGGGTTCAGCAGAAGTGTCGTTTACCACTGGATTAAGCTTGCGTTTGCGTCCTCCTCGGTTACCGACCATGGCTCCAGCGCGCTTCGCTTTCAAGCGTCGTGAAGGATCGAAGTCGTCGTCGTCATCTTCCTGCTCCATAATGACGGGTGGGTCTGATGGGAACTCATCGTCTGCCTCGTTTGCCACGACGCGTGGGGTCTTCTTGGTCTCAGCACTGACTTTAGCGCCGCCTCTCCCTCGACCTCGTCCTCCACGGCCGCGGCCACCTCGTCCTCCTCTACCGCCGTTACCTCCTCGTTTTGTTTCAGTCTCTGAGCTGTTGGCGTCTAGAAGTTTCTTGGTCAAATTACCAAAGTTTTCTCCGTAATTGAAAAAGAGTTCTTCGCCAGCCTTAATGTCGCGTAAGGCTCTGAACTTGATGCGGAAATCGCCATTCACAAACAGAATTTGAGGAATGATATTGTCGCGTTTGCCACCGGCTTTTTCCTCGGATGCAGAACCATGGTTGATGTATCGACTAAGGTTGCCATAAATCGCAGCATCAACCCATATACCCTCGTAGTCCAGCAGAGTGAACAAGTAGCTGCTGTGGCTGCTCTCGTCAAAGACGTCTCCACGCCGCGCCTCACGACGTACACCTTCATCGTGGGATATGAGTTCTCCAACGTACTCGATGATAAATTCGTCTTGACCAATGTCTTCTGCTGCAAATAAGCCATAGCCGCAATCCTCGATTTGCGATTCTCCCAAAAGGACAGACTTGGACACCCCGCGTTGAAGAGCAACATTTTGGCACCCTGTTGCGTGCAGGATCTTGTCATGCGCATTCACCGGGTCTGCTCTCTCGTGAGCACCACAGCCAGAGCATAAAACTGGATCGCATTCTCGGTTGAGCTGGACACAGATGCACGGGCGACCTGCAACTTTTTGCTGCAGACAAGTCTTGCCGATGGCCCCGCAAGCACATCCAGTGTATTTATAAGCGCACGTCTCGCATGTGCAGCGACAAAATCTGTCACAAAGCAGCTTGGCAATTACACATGGACAACTTTTCCCGCATGAGCCGTCGTGATTGCATGGGTCTCTCACTTCCCGACGGGTAAAGTCGTGCACATGCAGCTGTTCCTGCCAGTCCTGCTTCAACTCCTTGCGAAAGCGATCATACCATGGCACAGCTTTGACCTTGTTCGGTGAAGAGGGCCTCGCTTCGGCCAGCTGGCGCAAAGGTCGGTCATCTAGTTCGAGTTGAAGCTTCTTGCGATAGACATCCCAACAGTGACGACCGAGTAGTGCTGAGGCAAGACAAGGCAGGTGCAGGTTTGTTGCACCCAGGGCAATGTAGAGTCCTTTGAGCAGTAATATTTCGTCTTCAGTCCAGGGTTTGGTCGGAAAGTAGGCATTCCCGTCCTGGTAACGGATCCAGCACTCATTGCGACAAGCTGTCATGGGCTTATCCTGAGGCTCCCCTGACAGAACATCTGCAAGTTTTGGTCTAATCAAGCCCCCAAAGTTGCCAATAAGTTCGACTCCGATTGGTCGCCTGCGGTTGTCTCTGTCATGATCTCCATGCTCGCACGAGTGTGCATAGCAGAACAAGCAGCCAAGAATGGTGTATGTCAAGAGATTGCTTTCAACAGCGTTCAGCAGCTGTTCAGCACCCTGCTGCTCAGTATCAGCCTTGCTGTCTTTGACGAGCTTTTTGTTTTCGGTAACAGCTTCAACAGCTTCATCATGGACGAGAACATCCTTAAGTGACAGGCCAGTATGCCTCCAAAGATTGTTGAACGCATCTGTGAACATCTTGGCAGCCTTGATGGCACGTGGGGAGGCCACATCATCACTGAGCATGTTGATAATGTTGCTCTTTTGGCGAGGTGTCATTCTGTCATTGTTCTCTGACCGGCCTGCCATATAACGCACGAGACTCGACTTGCTGCAGTCATCGAGACCCAATTTTTGTATCCAGCGGTCGATGTACAACGAGACTTCGATGGCTGTCTCTTCGTGAAGCATCTTGCTGGCCTTTTCATCCCTGTTGAAGGGCTGGTCCTTGAAGCCAGACAAGGTGTCCATTGCTTGCAACTCAGCAATCCAACGATTGTACAGCGTCACCTCATGCTCCTGCATATCGCGTAGATGCGGAATAAACTTGAGGGACGTGTTTGGGGACAGGACGTTGTGTGAAAGCTCAATATGATGCACTCTGTACCGTGGCACGCGTTCTTGGCCGGTTTTGATGCAGGTGACCTCGTAGAGCACTGCCTTTCGCCCTGCATTGACACGAGCAGTCTTGTCGTCTTTGTGGACTTTGAGCGCCACCTTCATAATGTTCTCGTCCCTCTCCTCGGAATCAGCTGACGCAGCAGGCGCTTTCAGGTCGGCTAGGTCAGCTGTAGCGCTTAGATGGCGCCGTTCTGGAGGTTTCTGCTGCGTAGCAGTCCGCAAACTGTAGTGGACGAGTTTGGCATGGTTACGATCCAACTCCTTGGTCAGGTTGAAGAGAGAGGCTTCGATCTTGTCCATGGACCACTCTTTTGAATGCGGGGTCCGTAGGTCATGGTGCGAGCCCGTCCTGGGGCCAGGAGCGGATGAAGACTTGGAGGGAGTCGAGGTATTACGCGACGTCATTCTTTGAGCCGAGAATGAGCCCTGGGTGGAAGATCGGGAGGAGTGTGCGACGTCGTGAAAGGCCGCAGGCGTGGCAGTATAAGGTCTTCCTGGTCTGGAGTTGTGTTGACCCATCTGGGACGATGCAGACAGATGGCTAGAGCCTGATGGCGGCGGCGGCGGCTGTTTGTCGGACCCGGCAAGAGAGGGGCGCTGGGCACGATCCTCGAGCTGGAAGCGACTCTCGGAAAAACGCGTCGAAGACGATAATGGGGAACCGGTCGGCCTCTTGAATACTCCACCGCTGAACATCCTGCTGAGATCGCTGTCGTCTGCAAGCAGGTTCACAGCCCTCATTCTCCCACGGCAATGGCGGGTTCGTGGTGCTGCAGTGCCGAGCTGACCGGCGTCGCGGGTCGCAAGCGTTCAGACAAATGTCGCTCCGACCGCGCGATCCCAAATCTAAAAGTCGGTACCGAGTATCACAATCATCGCCATCGCTGGTCTCACGTCACCGTGAAGGCAGCTGGCACAATATCTTGAATGAATCTTTGACTGGCGATGGACTGGCTTCAAAGTTTCCACTTAGCTGCTGCTCGCTGATGAGACGAGTAATTAGTACGAGGTAACCATGAAGGGAAGTTCAGAGAATATTGACGCGACTCACCCGTATTGATGCCGAAAGAAAGGACAGACCCAAAGCCAGTCTCTGGATGGCTGCAATTGCTTGTCTTGCTTATTTTGCTGCGCATCAACGAGAAGTTGCAAAAGCGATGCAAACGCGACGCAATTTGGGTGCAGCCAATCGCTAAAGTAAGGGTTTGGCAGGGGCAGCCCAATCTGACGTTGCAGGGGTTAGGGTTAGGGTCATATTTGTTGAGTCATCAATCTCCTCACTGGGAGCTGCAAATGTCCAGCTGGCATACGGAAGCGGAGAATGGACTACTTAAACGCTGATCAGGGACCGTGATGAACCGCTTGAGATTTCGTGAGCTTGGTGTCGGCCAAGGTCCACGCATTCCCAATTCGCAAAAATTATCCTCACACGCAGTCAGTGATCGGGGTTGCTCTGGCTGCTAAACATGTTTGGCCACTATCCTCGTACAGCAGACATTCAATCCATGTTCTGAAACACTGTAGCAACAAGTAATTGTGGTATCCACGACTGCCGACCTCATGGCCCCGAGTGTCGTCGGAAGCACGGCCATGGTGCACGAGGAATCAAGAAGCCTCAAGCACGTCATACCATGGCGCAGTCAGACTCGCCCTTGTCGCCGCGGCAGAACAGCGCAGTGCAGGGTCGCAGGGTCTCAAAAGGCCGCTGGAAACTGTTTCGGACGCCGCCGCACAGCGCCCGAGCGCTACATTGCCTACCGACGCCCGCTAGAAAAGCCCTGGAAGGCAAGGCCCTGGAAGGAAAGGCCCTGGAAGGCTAGGCTCACCAGGTGTGTGCTGATGTGCTAGGGCGGCTGGGCGGCTGGGCTGCTGGGCTCTTCTCCAGCCCCTGCACACAGCAGCAAACACTGGAACGCCGCGAATTAGTGGGTCCACTAACAGATCCCAAAGAGCCGCTAGCCAGAACTAGACGACGACACGAAATGACGTCGATTGTCTTCGACTCAATGCCTCTCAGCTTCTCCATCCCACCGCCCCCTTCAGGAGCCCATCGCCCATTTTACCCGCCCTTTTCCCATGCCCCATAACCGTGCTCTTTGCATCCTCTTCTTCTGCATTGTCCCAGTCACGCTGTTTGCCATCTGCTCGACTACAACCGCTGTCTCTCCTTGACCAAAGTCTCCTGCCGGATTGCTGACCGTCACATTCCTGCTTCTCGTTCCAAGATTCCCCTCGGGAGCGTCCTATATTATACAATCTATTCTTCCTTCTCCAGCCTCAGGCGAGGTGCATCCGAGACCCACCTATTCTGCGCATCATCTACCCGTTTTGTGAACCTTCCGCGGCTGCCCACCATGCATCGTACATACTCCATGCGCCAGACGAGAGCACCCACCGCTTCTCAGATCCAGGTCAGTACTGTGCTCTGCTTGTTGTCTTGCACTTGATGATCTCGGCTCCTCAAAATCAATGACGCCTTCCAGCTGACCCTCTGCTCGCTTTTAGAACCCCCCTCCTCCGCCTTCGACTACAAAGTCCGGCCGCCTCTTCGGCCGCGGTGGCTTCGGTATGTGCGCCCTGCGCCGCTGAGTCGCGCTCAGTCCAATCCAAGAATCCCCATCACCCCGTCCTGGTAGTGTTCTCGATAACTCCTCGGTTCCTTTTGTTGACAAATCACCAAGGTCATGCTCTGCGTGCCAAGACAGCCGGCGCATATGGCCCGGATCTGGCCAAGAAGCTGTCGCAGCTTGTCAAGATGGAGAAGAACGTGATGCGCAGTCTCGAGACGGTCGCCAAAGAACGCATGGAAGTCGCTGTATGTCTCTTATCTCTTAATAATAGCGACGCATTGTATTAGCCACATTGACTAACACGGCTCTCGCTATCAGCAACAACTCTCCATCTGGGGCGAGGCCTGCGATGAAGATGTTTCCGATGTAACCGACAAACTCGGTGTTTTGATTTATGAGATTGGTGAGCTCGAAGACCAATACGTTGACCGCTACGACCAATACCGCGTGACCGTCAAGAGTATCAGAAACATCGAAGCTTCCGTTCAGCCAAGCCGAGACAGTAAGTATCCGACTCACCAGAGCGCTTGTGAAACGAGTCATGTTTGCTGATCTTCATTTTAGGAAAGCAAAAGATCACAGACCAGATCGCCCAGCTCAAGTACAAAGAGCCTAACTCACCAAAAATTGTTGTCCTTGAGCAGGAGCTTGTTCGCGCCGAAGCTGAGTCGCTGGTTGCCGAGGCCCAGCTTTCCAATATAACACGCGAGAAGATCAAGGCCGCCTATACGTACCAATTTGATGCGCTGCGCGAGCACTGCGAGAAGGTTGCCATTATTGCTGGCTACGGCAAGCACCTGCTGGAGCTGATCGACGACACTCCTGTTACGCCCGGTGAGACACGGGCGGCCTATGATGGGTACGAGGCTAGCAAGGCCATCATACAAGACTGCGAAGGTGCGCTTACCAACTGGGTTACGCAAAATGCTGCCGTCAATTCGAAGCTGTCGGTTCGTGCTCGCACTTTGTCGACTCGCCGGCGGAACAATATCAAGGCTCGTGTCGAGGGTGGACACGACTTGTCTGGTCAGGATGCTCCCCTTAACGACCGCGATTCTTGGGTTCCGGCAGGCCAGCATCATAATGAGTACGACAACTCGGAGGACGAGGAAGAAGATGAGGAAGATGGAATTGCTGGTAGCGACAACGGACTCGACGGTGAGCATCGTGGACGTACACACGAGGCTCTTGCAGCATGATTTGGTTAATTGAAAGATGACCAAAAGCATTGTGATGGGTGGAGGGAGGCACAATCATTTACAAATTAATGTTCTAATGACGGTAGTACATAATATGTGTTACTTGGACCATAATGGAGGTTATGGGAGTCTTGTTCTCGGCGAAGGACGATTCAGGATACAGGGAGAAGTAATGACAATGATGAATACGAACACATTGACAGTTATACTTGTGGAAAAGAAATCTCTGTTATTCTATGAGTAGGAAGTTACCTAACAATTCCCAAGATGCAAGACGCGTCATGCGATGGTTCTGGATGAGCAACGCGGGTGCCTCAATCTACCTGGGCATATGGTAGATCCTCCTCGCTCGATCTTATTGCGACCGTACATAGTGTGGGATCTCCATCACATGCTACCATCTTTGTAATTCTAACGCTGCCCTCCACAGCTGTTTGCTAATTATTAATTTTTTCTGTCCTTTTTTTTTCTTGTCGATTTTATGAATCATGGGCGCGGTCGTTACGATTCTTTCACGAAAACTACTCATTGTGTATCATGTCCTCTTCATCTGGCTCGCAAAATCTTCTTTCTCAATCTTGACAATATGTTCGCCAGGAACGACCACGAGTCCCAGATAGCGGTGCGTCATATCCAACTTGACAGTTTTGTCGCCTGCTTGGATGCTCTTCTCGGCAGCTGCAGCGAGCTGTTCGGCTGAGGGCTGTCGGTATTCGTACGTATAGGCTAGAACGATATTGCGGTCCTAGAATGACAGCAGCATTTCATTAGCAAATACTTCTTGAAGCCAGTAGTAGCAAGCGGAAGAACGAATTATTGAAGATGGCAATTTTGCGCTCGGCGGAGTGACAGAAAACTGCGTGTCGTAAAGTACATACCGGATCAGTGCACTTGAACTCGCCCCAGAACATCCGCCCATCGGTCGTGTGCAGGCGCAGCTTCTTGTTGAGCAGCGACGAGAGAAACGACTGCGCTTCGGCTTTTTCGATGCTTGCTTGTGCTGGAGGGTCGCTTCGACTGGTGCCTGCTGGCATTGACGGCAGTGCTGGGACTGGTGATGCTGTTGCCATCATCACTCGCGGTCTTTGGGTTGTTGTGACTCTGAAGTCGATGTCCTTGCCCAACTGCCCGCCCCTCTTCCTTGCAGCTCCTCAAGCCGTTGCAAGCTTCAGGATTTCTTAACCAATGGGTCGGCGACGGGTCTACGCGTCGTACGCAAGTCGCTGCTGCGTTGTGGCCTGCTGGAGTAAGCTAAACCAGCTGGAATATCGTAGGGTTCATGGTGGGGGCTGTGAACCCTTGACGACTGACGATAACATTGAAAATGGGAAGCTTCGCAGCCAAAATGCGGTATTGCAGGGGAGGCCCGCAGCCGCTGCCCCCGATGACCCCCCTGCAAAGAACAACCGATCCCCCGGCATATTTTCCCCGTGACGGGGCGACGGACTCGTGGTTTTGCATGACGGCATTGGTGGGGCCGCCTTCTTTGCGGCAAAAGCACGCCAAGCCGAATACGGTTTGTCAGCCTGGCGCGACTTCCTTCTAAACTGGCTGGCCGGGTGACTGATGACTTTCAATTACTGATGTTTTTGTTTGCTTTGGTCGCTCTTTCTTGGTACAGGCACCGACAAACGGAGAGGGAGGAGAACAAGAAGCCAAAGCCAAAGCTTGGTTCACTTCACCTTGGCTCATAGTGCCTTTCAGCACTGAAATTATTGACCAGTCCCGCCTGTCGACCGTCCTCGACGATGAGTCTGTTTGTCCCCAAGCAGGCGACCTGAACTGCCTCGAATTTATATCGAAACCGGTCCACATCGCCTCTCGAGACACAGTAGACTTTTTGGTTTCGTCTCTCTGGAAATCACCATCATTCCCTTCCTTCTCGATTACTACCAGGCTAGCCAGCACCTTTAAAATGGGTGTTCAAGGCCTCTGGCAAGTGATCTCGCCCTCGGCGCGCCCGACGAACCTCGCAACGCTCAACAAGAAGCGTCTAGCCGTCGACGCTTCCATCTGGATCTACCAGTTTCTCAAAGCCGTGCGCGACAAGGAAGGCAACGCCCTACGCAACAGCCACGTTGTCGGCTTCTTCCGCCGCATCTGCAAGCTGCTCTGGTTTGGCATAAAACCCGTCTTCGTCTTCGACGGCGGCGCGCCGGCGCTGAAGCGCGCCACGCTTCAAGGTCGTAGGCGGAGGCGTGAGGGACGGCGCGAGGATGCGGTGCGCACGGCCGGGAAGCTGCTTGCTGTGCAGATGCAGCGCATTGCCGAAGAGGAGAGTATCAAGCGGAAGGAGGCAGCGCAGCAGGCAAGGCAAGGAGGTGTGACGGCTGGAGAGGCAGATGGAGGTGAGATCTTGCCGGATGTGGAGAATATGGTCTATGCTGAGGAAGCGTTCACGGCCAAGTCGGAAAGGCAACAGGAGAGAAAGAAGTTCTTTCGACAAGACCAGTACCATTTACCTGAGCTGGAGACGAGTATTGAGCAGATGGGCCGGCCGGACGACCCACGAATCATGAGTGTTGAAGAGTTGGAGGAGTATGCTCGGCAGTTTAACAGTGGAGAGGATGTAAATCTTTACGATTTCAGCAAGATTGATTTTGACGGGGAGTTCTTCAAGTCGCTGCCCGCAGCTGATCGGTACAATATTCTCAACGCTGCCAGAGTGAGAAGTCGACTGAGAATGGGTCTGAGCAAGGAGCAGCTAGAAGTCATGTTTCCGAATCGTATGGACTTTTCGCGATTCCAGGTCGAGCGTGTGCAGGAACGGAATCGGCTCACGCAAAGACTCATGTATGAAATGAATATGGGAGGCGATCTTACTATTGGTGGTGGTGGACGTATTGCTGGCGACCGGAATAGGGAGTATATCCTTGTGAAGAACGATGGTGTCGAGGGCGGCTACGCTCTTGGCGTTCTCACGCAGGAGAAGGACATTGGTGAGAAACACAAGCCGATCGATGTCGACGCGCTGCAACTCCGATTCGCCACCAAAGATGGAGTGGATGAGGATGAAGACTGGGAAGATGAAGCCGATTTTGAAGATGTGCCGATTGAGGGCGTAAATCGGCTTCCCAAACCCAAATACCGCCTGACAAGACCGCAGGATGAAGACTCACTGTTTGTGGATAACACGGAGCACGATGTCAACGAGCTATTTGAAGGGCTGAAAGATGAGACGGAACTCTTGGCTGATGAAGACGAAGATGTCGCGAGAGCGGTCGAGATGTCCCTCAAGACACAGCATAGAGACACAAAGGACAAGGACCAGGAAGAGGAGGAGGAAGATTTCGAAGACGTCCCGATGCCGCAATGGGAGCAAAAGGCAGTTGACAACGTGCCCAAACCGATAACCACTACTCGTGGGTCAATGGTCGCACACATCATCAATAACAGAGCCAACGCAGCTGTGGCGAAAAAGAAAGAGGCTGAAAGCGACAGTGATAGTGAAGGGGACTTTAAGGCGGCTTTGGCAGCCGCAAGGCGGAAAAAGAAGGCTCAAGCGCCAAAGCCGAAATCAAAGCCAATAGCAGCGCTAGCACAACCCAACGTCGTCAATCCTTTCGCCGGTCCATTGCCATTCGAAAAGCTGAACTGGAACGCCTCGACATTCGAGAAGAAGCTGCAGCCGAAGACCGAGGCAGAAATATTCAAAGAGGCCACAGACAAGGTCATGGAGACGGGCGGAGGGTTTTCGATCGAGATACAAGATGACCAAGGGCAAGTCGAAGCAGATGTTGACATGGAAGGCGGGTTTGAAAAGGAAGCGATGGAAAACGATGCACCAAGGCCTTTGCCGCCATGGCTGGTCCACGATGACCGAGATATTCGCGAAAAGGTCAAGGAGCAGCAGCAAGCTCACAATGAAATCAACGAAGAGGACGAGAGGCTAGCTCAGGAGCAGGAACAGCTACGCAGGCGACGCCGCCAGGGCGAAGTGGTTGCAATTGAGTCTTCAGATGATGACGATGATGACGATGTCGAGATCATTGACGCCCTGCCTGAGAAAGTCATATCGTCCCTGAACACTGCAAAATCGGGTGTTGCTGCTACGAAACAGGCCTCTGTCTCGTCACCACCGGATGAAGTCGTTGCTGAGCCGCCGGTTTCTGGTACTGAAGAGCCCATGACAGCCACCGGGTCAAGAGCAGGAGATCATGTCGAAGTAGCAGTAGCAGCCTCGTCTGCAAAGTCTGCTTCGCACTCGCCATCTCCTGAGATGGAGTTTGAGGATGTGACAATGCCGTCCGAAACACTGCCGACAGAGCTCGTAACAGCACAGGACAAGATGCAGCTACAAGAGACTACACTTGAAGCTGTTGGCTTATCGGAAAGAGACTCTATTGCACCAAATGCCATGGCAAGCGAAGAAGCAGGAAATGAGTCTGAAGAACCGGAATTCGAAGATGTCCCGACCGAGGCACCAGCAACTACAGACACAAGAGAAGAGGATGCTGCCAGAGCACTCGAGGCTGAAATGGATGATGCACTGTTTGCAGAAGGCGAATATGACGAGTTTAGCGATCCAGAAGATGAACAACTTCTAACACAGTTGGCTGAAGAAGCTGAAGAGCACGCACGCTTCGCCAGCGAGCTGAACCACAAATCAGCACAGCAAAATCAGGAAGATTACGAACGCGAACTGCGCCAGCTGCGTAACCAGCAAAAGAAGGACAGGCGAGATGCGGATGAAGTGACGCAGATCATGGTGACGGAGTGTCAAGCACTACTTCGTCTTTTTGGCATTCCTTACATCACGGCGCCCATGGAAGCCGAGGCACAATGCGCCGAGCTCGTCCATCTGCAACTTGTGGATGGCATCGTCACAGATGATTCCGATACGTTCCTCTTTGGCGGCACGCGTGTCTACAAGAACATGTTCAACAGCAATAAGCTGGTCGAGTGTTATCTGGCGGCAGACCTGGACAAGGAGCTTTCGCTTTCACGCGAACAGCTCATTTCGCTCGCACACCTTCTCGGCTCGGACTACACCGAGGGCATCCCAGGCATCGGGCCGGTCACAGCCATCGAGATTCTTTCCGAGTTCCCCGGGCGTGAAGGCCTCGTGCATTTCAAAGACTGGTGGACAGAAGTCCAGTCGAACCCAGCCCGTCCCAGAGAGGCCGACGCAGACTCTGCCTTCCGCCGCAAGTTCCGCAAGTCGCATGCGACCAAGCTCTTTCTCCCACCCAGTTTTCCCTCGCCCGCTGTCTACGAGGCATACCTGGAGCCAGAGGTGGACCACAACCCGGAGCAGTTCCAGTGGGGCGTGCCAGATCTCGATGGACTTCGACGGTTCTTGATGGCTACGATTGGCTGGTCGCAGGAGCGGACGGACGAAGTGCTCGTGCCGGTGATTCGCGACATGAATCGCAGAGACATCGAGGGCACGCAGAGCAACATTACGCGCTTCTTTGATGGCAGCGTTGGTGTGGGCGCCAAGGAGACGTTTGCGCCGAGACAGCAGGCCAAGGGAAGTCGAAGAATGGCGGCTGCTGTGGATAAATTGCGGGCCAAGACTGGAAAGGGCGCGGCTCCTCCTTCAAAGGAGGAGGAGGAGGAGGAGGCTGCTGGCTCATCTAGGACCAAGGGCTCTGGTGCTGGTCGGAAACGCAAAGCACACACCACAACTGTGATTGACAGCGACGATGACCGTGATGATGACACGTACAATGATGGAGACGGACATGCACAGGCCACAGCTGGGTCAAAAGGCAAGGGGAAGGGGAAAAGAAACAAGGCGTCGTAACGCTGCAGAGAACAGCACAGAGACTTGTAGAGCGCCGTGCATTCTCCAAGTCATGATCCTCTAGATATGCGCCATATGGTACAGACTTGTCCCGTACGTACAGACCCAGTGTCATGTGCGTGGATTCAGGATACAAGATTGGTGGTGTAGTGTCCGTCGGCCAACTTTCAACGGGCCTGTATCATGGGAGCGGCTGGGCCGGCCCCACTGAGACAAGAACTCCTCCGAGGTCGATGCTTACCTCATTCCAGGGGACCCGCTCAAGCTCTGGATTGAGCTGTCTGATTGGCGAATGCCAGGAAGCCCGACCTCTTCCGAGCTCCATTGGATTTTTTCCGCCTGGCTAACCTTGGCCTTGGCTTCAGCGTCTGCCCGTCTGCCCGTCTGCCCAGTGGTGCCCGTCCATTTGCCAAAAGTTGCGCATCAACCTCTTATCCACATCCACAAGCCACCCACGAGCCAAACAAACCTAGACCGTGCCTTTTCTGCCCGCAGGCCCGTTTCCCACCCCCAATTCTCCACCTCCCACTCGACGACGACGACGACGACAAGAAGGCCAGCCTCATTCCTCCGTCACGAGAAGCTATAGACTGCCCCAGGGGGAATCACAATTACAATTTCAACGTCCAAGGCCCCCTTCGACAAGACCCCGACCACTCACAGCCACCATGTCCTCCGCTCTCGCCCGCCCGCTGATGCGCCGCCCCTTGGTGCCACTGCGCAACGTCGTCGCCCGCCGCTTCGAAAGCTCCTCGGCCTCGTCGACCGCACAAAAGGCCACCGAGGGCGCCAAGAACGCCGCTGGCGACTACAAGAACAAGGCTGCCGAGGGCCTGTCACGCGTCAGCTCGGCTGCCGGTCCTGCCATCTCCAACGCCGCCCAGGGTGTCTCGAATGCCCTTGGCCGGGTCGGTGGCCGCACGGGAAAGGTCATCTCGTTTGTTGAGCGTAGGTTGCCCGTCTTTTCTTCCTTGGGCAGCTGGAATGGCGGATGCAGTGAGGGAATCAAACGGTGGAGGTGTCGAGTGTTGTCGTCGATGGATTGATGCTTGAAGATGTGACAAGCAGTGAGATACAAGCCCCAGCTAACATGTCTTTCTTTGCACAAACAGGCCAGGTTCCCTTTGTTGTCTACTACAGCAAGGTCGGTCTCGAGCTTGGCAGACTGGTCTTCAAGGGCCAGAAGATGGACCCTCCGTAAGTTGCCTTTCCGTTCCACATCATCCACGCAATCGATGCATATCCACATCTGTTTCAACCTCTCTAGGAGCAACAGCTAACCATGCTCTTTGCCCTTCGACAGCTCCATTTCCACCTTCCAGAGCTACTTCAACCGCATCGTGAGCGCTCTCAAGAACCCCGGCTCGCTGCTCCAGTCCACCGCCTCCACCGCCGCCAACTCTCCCTCGGTGATCGCCCGCGTACAGAACATTTCACGCGCACAGGTTGTCGGCACTGGTGTGCTGCTTGCCGAGGTTCTCGGCTTCTTCACCATTGGCGAGATGCTCGGCCGCCTCAAGCTGGTCGGCTACCACGGCGAGCAGGAGCACCACCACTAGATGTCTCATCTGGTTCCGCTTATTTCTCTTCGGTGGACAGTAATGGAGGCTTAGCGTGGGACGACTGGGTTCGAGTTGTGCCAGTACCGAAAGGACAGCAAGCGAGCGAATTACTGTAGGACGGACGAACGGACGGATCAAGAGCCTGAAATTCCCAAAGGCAAGAGCAGGGCAAACTCCATTCACCCTGCCC